>VTPC01003703.1:0-42440 GCA_011009095.1 Ignelater luminosus
TAGATAGATAGTAGTTGTTTTTCTTCTACTTTGTCCGACAATGTCTTTTCTACTTTAAGTCTTTCCCTAATGGTCTCTGTTCTTATGAGCTCGAAGAGAGTGACATCGTAACATCTTCTTAAATAATTATTTTTCATCGCGTTTATTCTTCGCTTTGACTCCCTACTCAGCGTCCAGACTTCAGCTTCATATGTTATTGAGCTTTCTACTAGTGATCTAAACATATGTATTTTAGTTTTGTCGCTTACATTTTTATTCCACAGTTTTGAATTTAGTTTGCTTGTTATTGCTCTTCCTCTGCCTATTTTCCTCAAAATGTTTCTATTATCCTTCCCGTCTTCAGTTAACAGCACTCCCAAGTAATTGTACTCTTTGGTATTTTTAATTTTTCCTGTTTCAAGAAGTAAATCCTGCCCTTCATCATCAATTATCATATATTGCGTTTTGTCCATGTTAATTTCAAAGCATCACTTGTCATAACACTGTATGAGCTTTCTCATCATGTAAGAGATGTCGTTCATATCTTCCGTAAGAACAACCTGGGCATCTGCAAATAACATAGTATGCATCGTTTCTTCCCCCAGTTGAGATCCCATTTTGTTGCATTACCGTAACCATCCTGTTAGCACCGAACTTAATATATCTTAAATGACGTTGGGGATAGGCAGCAACCTTGCCTGAATTCTTTATTTACTGCAAAGGGTTCAGATAGTTTTCCTTTGTTTTCTTTGATGCTGCTGAAGTTATCTCTATAAAATTCTTTTACAGCCCTTATATATTGCTGGTCAATGTTGTTCTTTTCTATGGCATACCATAATTTTGCGATTACTATCGTATGCTGTTTTTTTTGATCTACAAATACCAAATGCAGTTGGCTTCCACAAGCAAGAGTCTCTTCTGTGAGCTGCTTTAAGCAAAACAAGTTGTCTGTACAGAATCGTCCAGGTCTAAATCCACTTTGCTCCTCCATTTCATTCATTTGGTCTTCAATTTTTTTTCTCAATACCCTGCCACATAGTCTACCTGTGGATTCCGTCACGCTCAAACCCCTATAGTTCGTGCAGATCTTTTTATCGCCCTTTTTGTGTAGTAAGTAGTTTCAAATTGAGCATTTACCTTTCCACTGAGAACTCTACCTCGATGTCCCTGCTGTCTTAGAGGTTCATCAGGCATGTCATCAGTTTAAAATATCCAATGACTTCCCATACTTCAAGGCGTCTAGCCAGGTCACGAGGTAGATACTTGTTTCCGTTATAAAGCAGTACGGCTCGGCATTGAGGCAATTTCGATTGTCTGGAAGAGACTCGTCAGATTATGACAGAAGCAGAGCAGAGTAAAAAAGCTAGACAAGTTATATGATACTTCCTTTTGATCTACTGCTTGAGCCTATAGATGTCAAAACCTTGGCATTGGACTTGGTCGGACCAAGATCTGTAAAGTCATTTAGGGGTTTTCTTTCCAGCTGCACCTCTGAAAAGATTATTTCCGTTTTCTACTTCACAAGATTTCTCAATTCTTTCCTTTAGTGTTTTTATCATATTCTAAGAATTTGTATTGTTGGTTTTATAGATTTCCTTCGCTCTTTTACTAAAACCTTTTTAGCTTTTCTATTTTGCTTCCCTAATCAAAGACTTAAAGCCTAATTTCTTCTTTTCTATCTTGTTTTGATCTAGTGCTCACCCATTTTCCAAATTTTCTCCTAACCTTTGAGTTTCTACTTTCTTTTACATTATTGTTTCACTACTTATTAGTCTTAAATACGTTTTTATCTTCGTTACTTAATTGGCAGACGGATAATAAGGAACGAGAATACTCACTACTTGTCGTTCCTTAGTATATTTCGCTCTTAAGGCTTCATAACAATTGATTTCATTCTATTTGATTCCTAGTAAGTAGTATGCCATTTGTAAACTGGTCGACTCTATAGTATAGAGAAATCATTATTTTCAGAAAAAGATATCAAAGTAATTTTGGCTATTCCTCTCATGTAATACTCATGTGCGGATGAACACAAGTACACGAATATTCTAGAGCTATAAGGTGAATTCCTAACCACTAGAAGTGTCAGAAACCAATTAATCAATAAATACTGAATGACAAGACATCCATGCATGAATTTGAAAACTCGGAGTTGCCAGCATTTATTTACGACTTTCATCTTGTTGTATAGTATTATCAAACTGTAGAAATAAAAAAGGAAACCTAAGTAAGTTAGCAAAATATTAAATGTATTAACTCGTTACGCCAACACAGAAAGTACAATTTAATTTCTGGGAAATTACATTGCAAACCCCAATAACTGACTAATTGCTTGTCTTTTCTTGTCTTAACCAAAAAAAAGTTTCTAATGCAATTCCAATTTTGTATAATGAAAGATCATTTTATCAAAGGTAATGAAGCATACATTAATATACCATACCACAAACAATCTGCATTATATAATTATGATACAACCGCCTTGATATTTACTTTGTGAACCTGAGGGTAAATAATTTACAAAAAATATTGCTCTTAATAAACTGCATTGTTGTATTATTCAAAAAAAAGAATCTATGATTACTTATGCTATGTTTAGCGCAGATTATTTCACCCCAGGGTGTCGCTGTTTGCATTGGTAACAATGAAAACAAAAGACGGTCAAACAAAAAGAAGATCTACTACTGTTTGTTCCGCACAAAAAGCTATCGATAAAACATTTGTTGCTCCAAATATATCCATATCAGGTAGGAAGGGAATCTTTTTTTATTCAATCATGCATGAATTGGTTTAATGATGGATTTGTAACGTACACTATTGTTATCTCCCGATTATCAATAAATACCTTTCTATACTTTATCACGTCCATAAACGATGCTTTTGTTTTTATTGAAATTCAAAACATAATGCAAAAACCTTACAAAAAGGGTTTAATATGGTTTCTGGCTATTCTCGATATTTTGTATAGTAAAACGTTCCGTTTTATATCTAAAACAGGCGCAATTAATGATAAACAAAAAAAGTTCCGTCTTTTATGAATTGAGAACAACGTATAATAAAATATTTAATTGGCCATTTCGTGCTGTGGGCAAAAATCCACGAAATAATAACTTCACCAGGAAACACTAAACAACGAAGCATCGTTTACTCGTGCCCTTTTGTTTCCAAACAAAGGCCGACGCCAGACGCTACTTTGTTCCAACTAAGCTCTGATTGGGCACGTCTTTTGTTTTATTTGCTGGCCTATTACTTTACGCCTTAAGGGAAAAAGCTTTCATTTACGAATTAGTTTATCAACAAGATTAGTATCTTCACTTAAACTAAATCTCTACCCTAATTAGGATACGTGTACTTTCTATATTCATCATTATCACCATCGGCATCCTTATTATTATTACTTATTTATTTGTTTATTTACTTCTGTTTCTTGTGTTAGTAGAAGTACATAACAAATTTTTCATTTAAAAATTATTTTCCAAAGCAATAGAATTAAATTTGTATTTGTGTTCTAAATTAAATTCTGAACTTGCCTGAAACAAATGCTATAACATCTTAAGTTTTTTTTATATAAAACCAGACTTAAAAGTCGAAAATATTATTGTTGTTATGAGCAAGACCTTCAAGTAGTGATATTTTTAACATCTCAAGCATTCGGTCCTCACTGTAAACACGACCTTCTTCAGAATTAGTAAAACATTAATGTCAGTTTTAACAAACTTGTTTCAAAGATAATAAAGACGGTGCATACTTTTACCAAAAAATAAACAGGAAAGCTAAAAAAGATTAAAATGAATGGATAGTCTATAGAAGAAATTTATTGGCGATGTAGATTAAGTTTTAATACAGTAAAGTCTCCAATAAGCGGACACTGTCGGTTCTACTTGTCCATTTATTGGGAGTCCGGTTGAAAGAGACTTTGGTTTTACAAAATCTGTCCACTTTAGGAAGTGTCCCTAATGAGAAGTTATGCTGTATTTGTTATCATTATTGGCCTGCACGTGCTGGAGGCCGTAACATTAACCAAACAAATATAATCGCATCAGTTTAATTATTTTGGACGAAGGATGCTACTATTACGAGGATAGTAGAAAGCGTAATGTCATTAGATGAGACGCTCTCTGCGACGTTTTGAGAAATCCAAAGATAAGGATCTCGCTCAATTCAAATTTAAATGTATTTGTTACTGCTAGAATATTCGTATGCACTAAACAGCAGCATATAATAAATAATATAAGCAGAAACCTTTAGAATAGTCCAATAAACAGAAGAAAAGAGGAAACAAAAAATAAATTTATTCAAAATGGGGGCCGGTAATAGTTTCAATTAGTGTTTGTCCAAATGGTACTAACTGTTTTTAAACAGTTCGATTGGAATGATAATTATGTATACGTTACCATGGAAAAAGGATCATCTCATGTTCCCAATGTGAGGCTGATTTTCTTCGCTTTTAAACTATCTTCGTGTACATTCTTAAAACTTTTGTGTTTCTTATCGTTTTGAGTCTTATGCGTCCCTGGAAACTACCTGTCTCCTGAAGTTTATGAAGAAGAAGAAATCATGGAGTACATATTTAGGATCGCAAAATCGTTCTTTTATGTAATTTATGACGTTTACATTCTTCTTTGTTTTTGTTCCTTCTTTTTGTTTGGTGAGAGTGGGAAGAGGGGCAGCTTTAAATTTAAAGGTTTAATATTGTAGACTTACAACTAAATTGCTAAAGATAAGATTTCAATCATCATCACTTACGTTCAAAAAGTTTTTCGGCCTACCATTTTTTAGATCTGGAAAACCACCAAGCTTATACAATGATCCTCCTGGGACCATATAGAGACCGTGTACCGACACGCCTCTTCACCGGTAAAAGGGGGGGACAGGTCGAAAAACTCGTCTGGACCTAACCAAAAAAAAGTTTGTCTTCATAGGCGTCGGGCAGCGGGGTGATGGGAGCTGATAAGAATTTTTGCAAAATATCGAAACGAAATCCCGTTTGAGGTGTTCCCTGTTACCAAGGGCGAGAATCTAAACCAAGAAAGCATTACAGAGCGGAAAGAAGATTCTCGAACACTTTTAAAATTGCCCGCATGGCTTGATACTCGAGATGTGTATTAAAAATGATCTTTTTGAGCAGCTGGGCTCAAAAACGATCCGATTTACTTTTACCAAAAACAGAGGGTTTTATGCTATGTCTCGAGAACGAAAAGTTTGTTTTTATAGAGTATACGCTTTAAAATAGGTGTGGTTTTTCCGTAACATTAAAAAACCTACATGGTGTTTGCTTGACGTTTTATAGCATCGTTGTTCGTGGTGCTTAGTCGAAACGATTTGTACCTGTGGATAGCGATAGCCAAATCTATTGGCTTCAGTTCTCTGTAAGGGTTGCTAATAAAAAAAAAGTCATCTTTATGATCAAGAGACCAAAAACCAAAACTAGTGATCTCCGTAGATTTCGGCTCTTACAGACGTTTCAAAGAAACTGGAGATTTCGTCGTTGCAGTATTTATGAATCGGTCATTAATTAATCAAAATGGTTGAAATTTTCATTAGTTTTCCTGGATCCTTTAGTCAGCTGCAGTTGTCATGCTTATTTATTGAGACTCGAAATTTAGAAGAGTTAGGTTCCATCAATTCTCTTAACGAAATTGAGAAGTAATACCTTTTACTGTACATGTATTTATAATACACTATTTTGTATTAAACTGTGTACAAACAGAATCCAGTTTGTAAATTTGATTAGCCGTCAACTCACTACGATTGCATGATTCTGTAAACCCAAGTTCAAATATCTGGTTTCATTGTTGTCATTAAAGGATTTCTTTGGTTTCTATTAGTGCACTTGGTGAGTACTGGAATAATAATTGCCACGGATTTGATTACCTCTCTGTTCTATTCCTTCATCTTCTTAGAATGTCTCTAAACAAGAAAATGTTATCGTTTACAGATTTACCTATTGATTCCACTATGTATAATGATTTGATGCAGATGTTTTTTAGACAATGCTCTACATAGGCTAATATAAACCATTTTTATAATTTAGCAATACAATGTCGATGTTTTTCTTCCTACTTGTACAGAAAGACAAAGATCATTTCAAATACGTTCATATTAAGGCTATGTGACTGGAGAAGTCCCATGACGTTCAAAAGAGTTTTTCATTCTGGAGTTTAATGTCCTGATTTTGTATAATCCTTAATCATTTGGACAATCTTTACAGTTTCTGGGTGTTTTCCAATTTGATACAAAACAATGCCTACGTAACAACTACTTTTCATTGCCAGCTAGCAATTTTCTGCAAAGACTCGGCAACATTACTTTTAGGCACATATTAACATGTCTTTTAAAAAGCTCATGCTATTGACTTCAGACACGTGCCCATGAAATCAAACTCAATTCTGACAGGTAGTAACCACGCTTTGGAGTCTCTAAAAATAGAATGCCTATCTATGGACTTTAGTTTCTGGCACTGAGATCCGTACAATTTCTGGGTTAATCTCCACGCTCCGTCAAATAGAGGAGTAGCAATATCAGGTGCTTAGTATGCAGTGGTGTGACTATACAACAGCCATTAATGTTTACCTTTGGTATATTTGTTTTTCGATCCTACGCCACATAGAAAAGAAGTTGCTAAATTGTGAAATAATCAGCTCCAGCCAATAGACGATATAGTGTGTGATGTATGTGATTAGCTTAAACAAAGTTCTAAACAACAATGACTTTAGTTATGTGATTAAGAATGATTTATGTAAAATAAATTAGATGCGTCTTATTTGCATCAGATGAGACCTAGTTGCAAATAAAGTGTCTTAGGTTGAACGGCTTAAGTATCACAATCACAATGTTTTAATTACATTGGGACTTAATGTTATAAATTAAGTAAATGCATTTAAAGTTTCCCGTGGTTCTCCTTGGTTGTGCATATCAAAACAGTAGTTGTCAGGATTTGATCACCTCTTATCACACACTCATCTATGCGAGTCCATCAAAGACTAAAAAAAAGTTGTAAGGTCAGGCCGCGACTCTCTCTCTCTCTCTATAGACTTTTTTTCTGGATCACCCGAGATTTATTACTAAGGTATTTACAAAATCAAAAACCTTAATAGTAAAAATTACTTTAAGTACCTCTTTTGAATTCCAGATCGTGTTCCAAATTCTAAGACACTGATCAAACTAAAAATCAAAAGGGTTAAGAATGTTTTTAAAAATAAAGGAAAAAAATGCTTCTGCTAGTTTTAAGCAACAGAAGCATATAGCTACGAATTTCCTGGTGTATATTATGATAATTTTCTTGGGAAAAAATATCTTGGCCTGTTTGCCCATTGTCTCTTTTTACATGTTATACAACTTTTGAGAGTTTGTAACATTTATTCAGTTTTATTAATTAGTTCAGAAGAGATAAAAAACAGAATGTAATAAAAATTGCGAGAATCTATAGTGATTCTTGAGGCCGATCTGGGTTCAAATATTATATGGACGATTATTTACCTGTTCTATTTGGAATATTGTCTTTTTAGAAAAAAAAGGCGTCCAACATAATAAAAGAAAACTGGTTTTCTCAGCTGTTTAAACACTCATACAGTTTATCGAAAGTTTTTAATTTTAACAAAAAGCATTCATGCTTTAACCTTTTGATCTGAAAGTTGTATGAAAAAACATATGGAAGACTCAATTTTATGCCACCAAGATTTGAACGGAAAAATATTCTACGTTAAATTCTACACAAAAAAAGGGCCTATGCAAGTTCTGGCTACGAGCTATCTGTTTTGAGTAGCAGCTGTTGGAAAAGAGTAACTCATAAGAATACGCAATTTCGACACATTCCCCACTTCAGTTGGTGCCTTCAGTAAATACCACAGACTACCATGAATGTGTAAATGAAATAGAAAATATGAGAATTAATCATTTTAAAAACTATTTGTCGATGTGGGACTGTTGGACACTTCGGGAATATCATGGAGATGCTTAGATTTGTTGAATAATTGAATAACTGGCAGTTTTCCGTTTCCAAGAATACCTAAAGTGGTGTCACAACCACTTATTACATGAAGGAATAGGATTGACTCCCTGCAGTTGTGAATGATTGACAAACTTTGCAATGTTTTTGAACTATAAAACATTCTTTTTAAAGTCCCTCTACCTTCCTTCATCGATAGGATAATTTTTTGTTTAGGATTTGAGCTATGAGGAAAATAAGAAGGTCGGCATTTTGGCCGACAATGACAACTTGCCGATTTTTGTAAAAGGCCTCTATTGCTGTGCGAACAATATAAAATCTGCATCATCTCTTGCAATGCTTGCTTCAATGCCAACACTTTCCAGTCGCTTGACAAGCTACAAAACAAAGCGTACTTTATTTTTCAAATTAGCCAGAAAGTTGTCTTGAGCTTCAGCTAGTGTTGTATTCTCTGAAAATAAACTATCTGATGACGTTACCTTCATCAATCGTCTTTGACGTTCAATGTTTTTTTATGTTCAATGAACTTTCAGAGTAACCATCAAAAACTAATGCGACTGTGTCACTATAATGCTTTAGAATGTATACAATAGTGTTGTACACATTGGCAAAAGTTCCCTGTTTCGGCCACCAACCTTTTCACTTTATTTCGACTAAATTTACACATAGGTATAAACGCAGAATAGAAAAGAAGTTAAAATTACTAAGTTGACATTAAGTTACTATTTTCCAACGCTGCTACTCAAAACGGGTAACTTGTAGTTAAAATATGCACGGAACCTTTTTTGTGCAGAATCTAATATTTTTTGTAATAGTGATGGTCTTTGAAAATCTAATGGTTTTGCTTAACAAAGCTACCACCCCAGCGGGGGAACTCTTCGTTTTCCGTTTACTAGACTCCCAAGGAATATTTACCCAAAGTAGCAAAACTGTAAATTATTTCCACCGTGCATGAAAATTTGGGCTAATTTTCCTGAACTACGCTGAACACAGATTTTCGAGGTTTACAGCATTAAGTGGAGACAGTGAGCAAGTTGGGTTTTATGGCCAAATGAAGGTTTTCAAATTTAAACATTACCATAAACGTAACATTTTACCGGCTAGCATGAGCGATGAAAGATCTTTTAGATACAAGGTACTATAAGGTAAAAGCCCAAAAAATGTAAATTATGTACTTTCTAATTAAATTCTAACTCGTTGTCTAGCTATACTGGAAGAAAGCTGTCAGATAGACTGACTAAGTAATACTGAACGTGCTTTCCCCCTGCTAGATTTCCGAAAAGAATCTTTTTGCCCAATCTCCCTTGCGACGCCCATGAGTAAATAACTTTAGTAAAGAGATCTAAGCAAGTTAATTTAAGAAATGTTATTTAGAACTATGTAAAATAACCTAAGTATTAGATTGCTTTAGGATAATGACTTAAGCAAGATGGCTTATGTAAACTTAGGTAAAATAATCTAATAAAATGACACACTAGATTACATACTCTGCATTAGATGCAATAAGTAAAATAGATACAATTTAAGTAAGAATACTTAAGTAACTTAAATACTCTGATCTAATTGTAAGTTAATTGCTTAGGTTCGATGACTCAGGTAACATGATTCAAGTAACAATACTGCAATCTAACTTAAATAATTAAAGTAAGAGGTTTGAGAAATTTAACTTAAGTAAAATACGTTAAGTTATAGATGACTGAGATAATTTAGGTTAAGTGAGAAAAGTTTAAAGTATTTAATATTTAAACAAAATCACTTACTTCATTAAAGTTACTTTATATCAGAATTCCTAATTGACTAAATTTTGATAATGTAATGTGTAAGTATAGTGATTAATTTACAGTTTAAGTGACGTGACTTAAGATAATAATTTAAATAAGATGTCCTAAATATGATATATATATATACATTGAATTACATGACCTAAAAATCAAAGTAAACAGGCATTATTCGTTGTGTAAGATCCATAGCATAAGGTAATTATATTGATTGGAAGGTAATGAAAAGTACTTCCTCTTGGATCTTTTAGATTTTATTTTTAAAACTGATTTCGGCGGCTAAACCATTCTCTTATAATATCTTGGCGGTTTTCAACTGAGGATGGCTTAGCTGCCAAAATAAAATCTAAAAATAACCATAAGGAAATACCTCTTATTACCCTTCCAATTAATTACTTGCAAATGAAAATTATCCATGTAAGTGAAGTTACATCGAAGGACTTAAATGATACAGTTTAAGTAAGAAGACTTAAATAGTTAAGTGACTTGTATTGTTCCAAATACCACATTTTGGGTAACCTCTGCAGCAAAAATGTTTTAAGTGTGATAATTTAAGTAGTTTAAGCAAATTAACCTGAGTAAATGACGTAACTACTGTGAATTAGGTAATTCTGTAAAGTAAAATGAGTTAGGTAAAGTATCTTAAATAGGACTTAAGTAGTCTGATCTAATAACGTAAATGAAGTGCAGTCTAAACATTTTTTATAATAAAATTAAGCAAAACCATTAATGATTGACTATCAAAAATTGCTGTCAAGTATTAGTTACACAATTATAATCCTAACAGTATTTTGGATTTGTAACTTAATATTTAACAAAGTCGATTAATTTTTTTAACAACTGTAAATGCATTAATGATTCTAACAGGTGTATTTTAAAACAATACTGCATTATTATTTTGATTTTGTTATTGTAATTTAGTGTAAAAAAGCAACCCTAGTAAACAAAAGACGTTTTAATACTGCTGGACGTTAGCACACAAGAACGGAGAGAAAAGGAAGAAAATGCTTTCAAGGCGCAAAAATTCCAAGAGTGTTTTATTGAGTTTCTTTTTGTTTGGCCACAAAGTAGCCAGTTTTCAGGAGAAGTAATGCGGTGTTAGTAACGAGATCTCGGAAGTTTACCAACCTTTAGTAGCCTTTTAGTGGGTGCCCTCCGCGTAACCGACAAAAATTACTTTAGGTACAACTTTTTTAACGCCGTATTGCCGTTTTAGTTTACACAAGTTAACAAGATCAACAGCGAAACATGTTACTACACGGTTATTTTTATAATCAACTTTTGTTTGCTGAATTTAGATTTCTAATTTGGTATTCAACAAGTACTTTAGGGAATGAATGGTAACGTTAAACCACTGCCAATAATAACAATCATAATATACAATTTAAGTTGGTATTTTCGGACGATTAATAATAGGGAAATTCGATATGAACTAATCCCTAATCGAGCAGAACTTCAATCATAATGGACCAGATTATTATCTAACAACCATTATATTACTTTTTCAACAAATCTCTAAGGAGTTTGCATCTGAACCACTCAATCAAGCGACTTATAGAATCAAAATTTATGCTGCATTAACTTTAAATATTTTATAGAAGAGGTGAGCTCACTTTACTATTTTTATTTTTTAGTTTCGTTCTCTACCTAAATTGTTACAAAAGAATACAGATTTTTATATTATTATATTCTTGAAGATCATTTAGGTAGCAACAAAAAGAAAAGTTTAAATAAATTAAGTTAAAACATAAGATTGATGCAAAAAACAATGGTGGTATATTAAAGTATTTTAGAATTTAATAATAATGATTACGTGTTTAGAATAACTTTGGATGTCAGAAATATTTTTAACTTCAGAGATATGAGGCAACTTGAATGTTTGTACCTTTTTCAAAACACCATGTTAGAATACAGAGTGGTCAACCAAGCATCAAACCCATGTAATACCGATGTCCCCGGAGAGACACTCTATTATGTCCATTAACGCCGTCTGCTAGGCACATCTGTTAATTTTTGCACCCCTCTATACGCATTTTGAACGTACCACAATTAATTTACGATTCATTTATACTAATTCTCGGTATATTTTACTATAGCATCGTACTGTAAACAGAAAGTGGTCGATATAATTAAAATGTATATAAATGGGTGTTTTGACAAGTTTATCTTTAATATAACCAAAAGATTAGCAAGTGGTTTTGTTCTATTTTTAAAACGTCTAGGAAATTTTTAGAATTTGTGAATGTCTTTGTATACTACGTTTTTTATGTTGAAACAATAGAAAACAATAGAAATTTAGAAAATTCGATATAGTAGAGAAGATACGTTGACACATCAGAAAATAACATAGATGTAAAAGCGATTCCATTTTCTTATCGACAGGATCAGGACGTAAAAGCGACAGACTGTGGGTATCCAATCACATGGTTTACACCGTGTAAATCATGATACGAATACAAAATAACTTATAGGGGAAGATGAAAAACCCTTTGCATTATGTGTAGTTGCTAGTAACACATTTCTAACTTTGTAATAAGGAAATGCAAAAAAATTCTTATTATTGTTCTTAGATAAGATTTAAGTGACTTTATACTAATTTCTTTACGATATATTCTTAACTGTAAGCAATGAAAAAAATAATAAATTTTTTAATTAAATTTTCTAATAATTTATTATTGCAAATTTGATATTTTACAGCATGACTGAAATACAAGATATTTAAGGTATTTTAGTAAGATTTATACAGGGTGATAACAGGCAGCAACCAAATGATTTTCATTAAATAACTTTGTTAAGAAATAAAACAGAAAATTAGTTTTTCTATATTACAATAATTGACTCGACTGTTATTTGTTAAATTTCAATATTAACTATAGCTGCCTTTGATTTTTACTTGAAAAATGTTTTATTCAATAACTTCTCGAAACAAAAATGGTTATAAATACGATCACGCTCTATTTCCGTGTAAAAACAAAAAACAATCACAAAAATATTTTTATCTTCTACGTCGAATTATTTAAAACCTTTTCTTTAGCATTCTCCCGTACTGTAATTTGCTCCAGAGAAATTCGGTTTTAAAGAAAATCGAATATTTCCGTTTTTAGCAAATATCCAGTAAACTAGATTTTTTGAAGAAATATAAACAGGAATAGATTAACCTCAAAAATAGACAATGTTTTCCAACCCAGTACTTTGTATCTCTTAAGCTTTACGAGATCCCAATGATGGCAAAAATGAACGTAGACACTTACTCGATTTAAAGCCCGAAAGCGAAGCTTGAAGACTATGATTTTTTAAAAACTTTAAAAAAATAAAAGGACTCCTATTTTAATTTTGGTTTTTATTTTTAGTGGTTTCTTTAAGTAGCAGGCTATGCAAGCATATGAAACAATTGCCGATTCCGTAAATTCACAGTTTACTGTCGTGATATAATTCAACTGTGTGTACTATCAACTTGCAACTAAAACTGTATTTGTGTTCAACTTTTTACAGTTCTGCATTGTTAATTTGACGTTTACTAATACACTGGAAGTCGATCAATCCCTTTTCGTGCTATGGTTTTGTATAACCACAAAAAAAGCATGACGTCTGATCTGAAGGACGAAGAACTTGTAAATCCAACAGAATTTGTGTTTGTGAAGAAAACATCAGTACGATACCCTTTCTAAGACTCTTTTTGATAATAAGCAACTAATATGAAATTTCGGTGTGCAAACTCTCTTCCCTGAAGGAAGAAGATGTTCCATTTGGAAGAAGATTAATTAATTAAAAAAGAAAAAATTGATAATTTAGATGCATATTTCTTATGTCAAATAACAAATTAACAAAATTTAAAAACTGGAAGTCACTCTGATTCCTATTCATCTGTCTCTTCTTCAGTTGCCTTTAAAGAATGAAAAAAGTTATAGTATTTTAAACGAACTAACTTTTGATCGCACAATGATAGTAAATCGTCTCATTTCTTAATGGGGATTGCGGGTGGCTCTTTATACAAAGGCACTAATTTTATTTCACTTCGTTTTCCACGTGTTTTACGCCTACTATCTACTACTTTATATTCTTCCTCTTCATACGAAGTTTTATAATACATCTTGTTTTGCTGCTTTTTCTCACGCTCATTCATTTCATTAATAACAAAGTTTTTTCCCATTGTGCCACAAACTTTCTTCCAATCCACAAATTCTTCTGTTGACGTTTCAATAACAGTGTATGGATTTCCAGTTTTTTTTTTGGCTAACTTTGTGACGGCATATATCTCACTCGGTACATAAATCGGATTCTTTTTTAAAATACGGTTTTTTTCTTTTTCATAGCAAGAATGCATCGAATCACCTTCATTTTCGGTATGGCCTGCTATTAAGTATTTGTGAGTTATTTTTTCTATATCATAATTTTCGACTACGTACATGTACATAGACATTAAATATTTATTCTTATTTTGCGCAGAGCAATTGTCACTATAAAAAATAATTTGTTTTTGTAAACAACAGGTCGTTAAAAACTTAAAGATACATGCAGTTATTTTGCATGCCCTTCGTTTGGCCTCTCCTTCATGCCACATGTAACAGAAACCTTTTTTTTCTGGCATGTTGATACGTTTGAATTTGGCAAAGGAATTACAGTTTGCAAATCGAACGAATATACCAATAATTTTTCATTTTCCATAGCAGTTTCTTTATCTCTGTTTTCTTCTTGACGCGATAACTCAGTTTCTTTTTTGTGCCTTTCAAGTTCTTCTTTCTTGGTTTTTTCTCTTCTTCCCCAAGGTTTTTTGGTTTAAAAACCCTAAATTGAATTTTGTATTAAAAACCTCTTGATAAAAACGCTGTTTTACAAATGGTTCTCCACGTTCACGACATTTGTCAAAGTAGAGCCTGTACACTATGCTCACGTTTAGTGAATCTTAAAAATATTGCCTTCTGCAATAGTGAGACTCTGTTTTAGAAAGACTATTGATGTGGTCTATTAATTCTTGAGTTAAGGCATTGTCCATTTTATTCACACGATCTGTACGTTTTCCTCTCTGTTCGGTACTAATAAACCCATGGTCATCTCTTTTCTTAAGAACTGTGTCTATGGCACAATTCGAAATGTCTAAAGTTGCTTTGAAGAAAGCTTTACAAACCTTTATCTTTTTCTCCTGGATATGAAGATAATATGCGCAATTTAATTTTGTTTTACTATAAATCTTATTAGATTTCTTCTCTACCATTTTCGTACATCTTGCTATATATTCTCTTTGCAATCCTTTATGGGCGAGTTCATAATATTTTGTGAATAGCTGTTGTCGATCTTCTATAGAAATTTTGCTTGTACATTGGAGGCTTTAAACATTTATCATTGCGTTTTATACCTAGCCTAGAGGTATATTCTTTTCCTGTATTTATTGCTAGTTTTTTTATGTTTCTTCTCTTCATAATCTTTTCTTGCGTCTTATAATGATATTTTCTTTTTCCTCATCATTCCGAGTATCCTTCACTTCTTTCTTATTTGAATTTTCTTCCACAGACTTATTTTCTGTTGTTTGAGTTTGCATTTCAATAATGGATTCGTCCATCCTGTTTATTGCATGGAATGAAATGAGGGTCTTTCAAGCTATCATCACATGAAGAGCTTGCTGGATACTCGTTTTCCTTGTCTTCGTCCATTATCAAATCTGCATCGTTTTCTGGGTTATTCTGCTGGAGAGGTTGAAGTTCAGTTAATTTTACATCCTCAAAAAAATCTTTTACAAAAGCAGGACCGGAGTCATCTATTTTCTAAACAGCAGGAGATATACTTGGAAACATTTCGTTCATGGATTCTTCTAAACTTAGGTTTGCAGATGGTAAGGTTTTAATCCACGCTTCAGTTCTACGTACTTTGTCTGATATACTAGGTTCATTGCCAATAGATGGTAATACTGTACTTTCGTCAATGCCTAAACAAAACACAAAACGGCATTAGCGTTTTACGCTCACTGTGAGCTTGGAGCAACGGGATAGACAGCAAAGAATGCAAAATACATTGCTCATACAATTAATAAACTGCTCAACTAATTTCTTTTCATTGCATTTAAAAATTATATTTTGTCACTTATCACCATAAATCGTGTTTGGTTTTTAGATTATAATATTTACTTTTAAATGACCTTCCGAGTTTGTTCTTAACACATGAAAATGCGTGACACTGAATGTAACGTTAGTCTTTTTAATGTCATTAAAAAAATTAATTTCCACTGAATTGCAAAAAATAGCATACAAGCATAATGTATACTGCTTACTATAAGAAAAACAAAAACAACGTGCGACCACCAAATCCTCTAATAACAAATTTTCATACTCAAAAGTAAACCATTCCGCATTAGATTTTACTAATTATATAAAAGAAAACTACCAAATACGAACAAACCAGATCAAAAACATCCAACTTAATTTACTAGAAATTGAGGTTAGGATTCTCTCATAAAATATATACATTGTGCCATCAATTTTAAGAAACCTACAAAACATACCTTCATTTTGTTGTAATTTCTGCAGTGCTAGCTGTAGAATATACTGTCCTATAGACATTTTTACACTTATTTCACTCATTTAACACCCCTTTTACATTAAGAATATTCAGAGATACACCAAGAAGATTCTAGAATGGAGGTTACCGTTACTTTACAATGTAACCGCAGGTTATGCTCAGGATGAGCGTCCAATGCTTAAAATTGTTTGGTGAAACAGTAGATTATTTTACTTATCCTCGTGTTGCACTATTTAAAGATGTATTTCTTAACGAATGCAGTACTAGGTTATATCTAAAATCATTCTGTGGTGTTATAATAGAGATATCTTACTGTGTCAGCAAAATCTCCAACGTTTTTTCGAGTGAAATGTTTAAAAATCCTATTTTTAATTTTTTCGACTCGCTCTGAGGCGACGATATACCCTTTTCATCAATTTTGTGGCAGTCAGTTTTTTGTCCGTTTGAGGATTAAAACTTAAGTCGTGGTATGGTATGGTGGTATGCTTGTTTAAGAATTATATGCAGTAGCGAATTTGGTAAATTATTAAGGAATGTAACCAGTTTACCTGGCTTCGCAAGGTCCGTGGCTATGTTAATTACATATCTGGATCATATTCTAAAAGCCAAATCACATTATATGAAATTTGGACATGCTTAACTGTCCAGCCTCCTTGCTGCTCAACTAAGTTAGTACTATCTGAACTACGAGACCATTTTGCAAGGGTTTCTACGCCCAAAGATTCAAAGGCTTCTCGGAAGCTTTCTCACTTTCCTCAGACGTCTAGATATTCCACTACCAACCCAGGAAGCTCAACTTCGATTTCCATCACGGAGTAAGTTGTTAAGAAAGGTTGTTAGGTGAAATTGAACTTTGCTTAAATATTACGCTTATGATTCAGCTGAGCGACACTGATTCTCTATTTGTCAATTGTTTATCAATTCCTTTTGTTGTTTGTCCCTACTTACATTGCTGATTTACATTTATTTGTATTCCTCTGTTTTATTTTGACCTTGTCTTGGTCTCAATATACAGCTACAAAATATTTGGCTTTATTACTACTACGTAGTAATTTTGAGGTCAATTCTCAGCTTGCTTTGGAAACATTCAATCCTACCACTGTCTCTTCTATTCTATTTTTATTTTTTAAGATCCTCAATATTCAACAGGACTCACAACCCAGCCAACGAGTTAGACCTGTGTTGTGCAAAACATTTCGTAGCAGCCAGCCTCTATCAAACAAATTGGGGGCTAGTATAGCGTAAATAGGTAGGCTAGTTTGAATTGCTCTAATACATCTGGAGAATTAGTGCATAAAATGTAGACCGTTATAGTCCGTCACATTGGAATGTCAGTTAGAAAAATTAGGTTAAGTCGGTACTGATTCGCGAATCACAGATTCAAATTCGAAATTGATAGAACATTATTTGGCTTTGTTGCGTTTTAGAATTAGTGCCCTTTGTTTTAAAATGATTGTTTTCCATAATATTGATGCTTTGGTAACGTCATTTTTTCAAATCCAAGGCAATTAACAGCAATAATTTGCAGTACAAAATCCAAAGTATGAAATTACATAGAAGCAAGAATAAATTGATATTTCAAGCTCTGTTCTGCCATCTTATTTCTCGCCACCTAAATTATATTTGAAATCTTACTGAATGTTTTGAAATGAAAGTTCTCTTCTAGATATAAAAAAAATATTTATATCCATCAAAGTATTTGGACGAGCATCTTCCACTAAAATATAACATCGCTTCTGGTACGGAAGGAAGCTAGCTTAACTGATCAGTCGGGAAAATTAAAAGCAAAAGAAGGTTTAGCATATACTGTCACATTCAAAAAAATATTTCTGTAAAATACTGCAGTATTTTTTTGTGATGAGGTTAATTTAAAAATTGATATTGGAGATTTTAGCCTACCGCCATGAAAACATCCAGACGAATTCCATTATGCCCAACACCTAATAGAATGCAATCATCTTATGACCCCAAAAAATTATATTACATTTTCACGCTTTTGCAGTAATAGAAACGAGTTAAAGTACTTTAGGAAATGGGCAAGTTGACCTTAATACAAAATATCTGATATATCAATCAAGGTAAATACGAAAGGCACTGCCAAAATTCGCGGAAAAAGTTAAACAAGACACATATTATGTTATTTAATCGCTTTATTGCTTTTTAAAATATTCATCTTTACATTGCATTCAATGAAACCAATCTTCGAAACATTTGGTTTACTCTGAACGATTAAGTGACTTCAATGATTCAATGGCTTCTTCAAGAGATAAAAGACACTCGCTACGCATTTTATTATTGATTTTTGGAAACAAGAAGTCATTCGGCGATAAATCAGGCAAATATGGGCAATGAGTCATTAATCTGATATTTTCATCGATCAAAAAGTCTACAGTTCGTTGTACTCTATGCGCACTCACGTAGCTGCAAAGTTTTCTTGCATTCAAATGATTGGGCAAAATTGTATATATTTGTTTTGTCGCAATACCTAAGGATGCCTCTATCTTACAGTATGTTACATGCCTATCTGCTTTAATTATCTCACGCACCGCATTGATGTTTTTCGTGACGGCAGAGGTGCATGGAACATTATCATCAAACGTTGGTCTTTTACGCTTAAATTCTGCGAACCATTTGTATAACATAGTTTTGGACGGTCTTTCATTCCCAAATAACGAACTAAGTTTTTCTACACATTATTTTGTTAAATTCTGTTGAAAGAAAACTGCTGTCAAATGTCAAATTTTACTAATGTGACCATTGCAGAACGCTGACAATACCAGGAGTACTCGATTCCGCGAATATTAGCAGTGTCCCTCGTATACTAAATATGCTACCATCAAAGAAAGTTGGAAACACTAAACTAAATTAATCAAATTTTATAAAGTTACGTAAACGTTTTGGCTATTTCTGTTAAATAATAAAATGAACAACTGCTAGGATTGTTAGGAATAGAAACTCAAAAAAGACTAGGTACCAGATTTTATGATATCTATAGTCATCTCGTTTAGAACACCCTACTATTCAGTAATCATTATCAGTTTTTAAAATTGCATTTTTCAGTTTTCAATACCATAGAATTTCATAGCAATTTTAAGAACCATCTACTTAAATCGTTAGGATTTTAGCAAGGGTGTACACTGATATGCTTTGCAGATTTTTGCAACCCTTAACTTCCGTATGCCAGCCTACCACAGATCAGGTCAGTTGAAGTGTCAAGTTGTCAGGCTTGTCAAGAGGGTCACGAGGGTACTGAGTCTAGGTGCCGCAGGTGCCACAGATATTTAACATGTAGTTGTATGAGGTAACCTGATCTAGCCTAGCCTAATCTAACCTCTAACCTAACCACTAAACTAAACTCTAGCCTAACCTCTAACCTAATCTCTCATCTAACTTCTAACCTAATCTCTCATCTAACCTCTAACCTAAATGCTCGTAGCTTTTTAACGGAGTTTCTACGGCACCTAGACTCAGTACCCCCGTAACCCTCTCGACAAATCTGGCAATATGAAACCTCAACCGACCTTATCCGTGGAAGGCGGGGAATGCGAAAGTGGTGGAACCGACGCTTTACAAAAATGCTCATAACTTTCAAACGGGGCTTCTTCGGCACCTAAACTCAATACCCTCTTGACCCTCTGGGCAAGCCTAACAATATGACATCTCAACTGAACTGATCCGTGGTAGGCGGGCAAGTTCTATATGACAAACACGCGTTACGACTTAACACCTGAACCTACACAATGTTGCTCAGATCAATCAGTCAAAGGCTTTCTTTGAAGTTTTCAATGTAGTCAGAGCTAGCGCTATGGTATTAATTGCTTATGGCAGAGTTTCTTAAGAAGCCTTCGTATGATTAACCTGGTGGTAGTGTTTAATGTTTAATGTCAGTTTCAGACATCTTATTTGCCTCTGCACCATCTAGTCACCCATAGCAAGTTCCCTTATTTGCACGTTCCTACGCTGCCCCTGTTTTAAATAATCCGTGGCACTACTTTGATTGTACAAAAATCTGTACATTCAAAATTTACCAATTTGTGAAGTTAAAAATTGTACTTAGAGACTTATAAATATGGATTTTCACGACGTTGTTAAATGTCTGGAAACTTTGGGAAAAACGCTGAAAATCTACCCTGGATATTTGTAGGCACTAGATAAACAAAAGATTATTAAATTGGAAATACGAATTAGGTCGTGCCGTTCGAAAGGCTGAAGAGTCTTTAGATAATCTGTGGCACTAAGCCGATTGTATAATAAATACGTCTAGATTCTACAGAACTGTTAAGTTGCAAATCGAAGTTAGAGAGTTAACTAACATGTGAATATTTTGGGAAAACGCTGCCAATCTACTTTAAACTGATGTAATCTTTAGCTAATTATTTAAACAGTATGTTTAGAATTTACAAAACTGTTAAGTTGCATGTCAAATTTGGAACCTTATCGATACTATTTTCATAAAATTAATAAATTTATTTTTTATTTAATTTAATGAGCAGATTCGTTATAAAAATAACAAAATAGAACTTAAATAATTATGGAAATTTTAAAAAAACGCTGAAAACGCTAAATAATCAACAGATTATCAGTATGAAATTATGAAATACTTTAGACTGTTCGAAGACGTAGAGAAAACTTTCAGATAATTCGTGATGTCAAGCTGATTGTACAAAAAGTAATAATAGATCTAGATCTTACCATTTTGTCTACTAGACTGTAACTAGAATCGCCGTCTAGTAGACTATGCATTTTTAAAAGAAAACAAGAACACCAGTAAACTGTAAACAGTAAACTTCGAACCGACAACTTTTATCTCATTTAACCGACCCTTTACGAGATCCCAATAGTGAACCTCGAATTTTTGACACGCTTATCAAATTTTTTTAACTGCATGTCTTCCGAGTTACGCACTCCGTGCGTCGAGGTCAAGAAGAGTCCAAATAAATCATCCAGAAGAAGCTTATTAAATCTGTATCTTCCTTGTCTTCACTGATGCAAATGTATCAATAACGAAATCGAAATCAGTCTTCGCAGCTTCTTTCCTTTTAATTCTCAGTATTGCAAGATCACATAACTGATTTTGACCCATGGAGGCTTTCAAATAATTTAAAATTAATCTTAATTTGCTGAAAGATCTCTCACAGCTAGCAATGGATTCAGCAATTGTTAACCTTACTTGGATCGCTATACGAAGATTTGGAAATACGCTCTCACTTCCATATTGCACAATAAATCGTAGAACTTCTTCGGGTCTTAATATTTTAATGCTGATCCGGCTTGTAAGCAACATTCTGAAGTCTAAGATTTCTTTGTTGACCATCAACATCGCAGTTGTAAAAACTTCCCAAATTTCCGCATTTTAGTTTTAAGAACGTCACTGCCACTGCTGTGAGACAATCCTTCAACGTCAAGTAGAAATTAAAACTTCTCGTCCGTTTCATGCAAATGAGTAAACCTATCAGCCATTCCCTTCAAGACTCTTTTAATTTCCTGTTTAGCTGTTAATCCGGCATCGGTCGATGTTTCACGAGCCATTCTTTTCTTTCGTCTTAGTTGTTTCTCGGTTTCAACATCCCAATCTTGACAGAGTCTAAATTCCACTTCTAGAGCTTCAGTTACCAAAGTTTCTCTTTCATCGTGAAAATGATCTTTGAAAGCTTTCAAATATAAGGCAGCATCGTGGAAGTCCATGCTCGGATTTTGCAGTCTCTTTTGAACCCTTTCAATAGGAATGAGTACTTAATTTCAAAAACTTAGTCAAAAAGTCGTGACTTAACATACGGTTGTACAACTATCTGTCTAGGTTCACTTCATGGTTTACTAGTCTCATATGTACCGTCCATCATGACCTGGAAACTTGATGTATATAGTCAAGGTATTTATTTCTGGGCTTCGCTCCGACTTAAGAACTGTAGGTACAGCGTTTTTGAGTTTTTTTCCCAGCGTTGAGTAGACGAGGAAAGAAATTCGTAGTGAGCTTGAATCGTTCTAAAAAATGTTACCATTATTGCGTCCTGTTTGGCTGCGTGTACACCAACCAAGTTGAGTGAGTGGTTATCACAGTTTACAGACACTGCCAGATGGTTCTTCTCATTTATTCTTTCCTAAATACCACTTTTGTGTCTAGCCATCACAGCAGCGTTATCATAGCACTGTGACCGACAATTCTGCAAGTCTATTTTATCCTTCTCTAACTGGTTCAAGATGGTCTCAACTAAGTTCTTAGCATCTTTCAGGTTCGTCCGAATAAAACCAAGGAAGGATACGAACTGTTTCTTTTTTTAAAATCGACTTCCAGGTATCTTATTATTTCTGAAACTTGCTCACCATGTGCCTGATCAGGAGTCGAATCTAATATGAGACCTAAGTACTTAGCTTTACGAATTTTTACGTCCAAGTTAAAGACGACCAAATGGCGCCCAGTGCACGTGCCCTGCCTGCCACACCCTAGATACATCAGAGCATTTATGTTAGGATAAAAGAAAGTATTTACTACAGGATGTTGGTTTACGGTGCTTTTAACAATCCCATAGTTATACCAGTTATACTTACTTAAAGGAAGAGAAAAGTGCGCATAACAAACAAATTCAATGGTTATTGGTTGCTGGTAGTCAATTTCCATAAATTATTATACCGTGTAGCTTATCTTTAGTGTACAGTTTTTTATAATTTTTATTTATATTTTTAATCAATGTAATATTATTTTATTATTAACAATTTTTGCTGGTTTTGAATTTTGGCTGCCCTTGGGCGGCTGCCCGCTCGTCCTACCGGTAACACCAGTCCTGCAACTACTTTTAGTAAACCTCAGTGATGTTGAAGAATATGTAAAAATATCCTAGGCATATTTCGCTACGTTTCTGCCAAAACCATAGTTGTTGGTTTGTTCTATATACAGCAAACAATTGCAATCGTGCAATGACAAGAGTAAAGTAATTGCTTATCCTTTCATACAAATTAGATTTTGCTAAACAAATATTGAAATTAAATTATCAACGGTGTGGCAACTTTGGTTGTTAGAAAATCGAAGTACAATATACAGTCTCAATATTTTTTTGGTAATAATATGTACTTAAAACTGTTTATGTGAAAACACGACATTGAACATAACGCTATATTTTGTGTAAAAACATTGTAATTGCGTCAAATGCGTAACTTTTTACAACAAAAAATAAACATCTACGAAGATCGTGTTGCAAACTATTTAATTTTGCGAATATCTTAAAAGCTATTGATTTACAAGCGAGTGGGGCACATTAAACTGATTTTCCAAATTTCTAAACCTTTTTCCGTTTACCCGACTTTACACCAATGATAGATTCTTTCTGGATATTCCTGCTAAAATAAAAAATGAAATTTCTAATTTTTTTTTTTAAATCAAATTGTGTGCCTGTAACATAAGCAAGTGCTTGTTATTCTATCTAGTAATTCTAAATCGATATCATATTGTTCAAAGAAAAGCAACATTATTTAACAGAGGAAACATAAAAGCAAGACACGTATATCTATCAAAATGTAAAAGGAAATCTTTTTAAATTTAGATTTGAAATCAGAATCCGGTCAAGAGATAAAAGTACGACGAGCTGTCAAAAGACTTGGCGAAAATCCCGAGGGAAATATACGTCGCAAGGTGCGAGATACAGAGAATAAGATAAAATATTAGCCAACTTTTCGTATGGATGGGCACAGCCATTTATTTTATGTAAATACATATCACAAGTTTGTCATTCGTTATGTTGTGCCTTCGCCTGTTGGGATGATAATATTTGCTGTCGTTCGCCCCGGAGTTGTTCTCTCTTTATTTTCAAGGCGAGTTGAATATTAAAAACTCGAACGCGCGTGATCGTATTAACACGTACGGAATCATTTTCCAACTTTATAATGTTATTACCGCTATTTATCAAAAAAGAAGTAGAAAAAAAAGTGTACAATAGAGCACTCCAATAAAGCGTTAATTAGATTACTTTTAATTTCCACAACACACTGGGCGTTAACTCACGCGATACACCGTTTTTATATGAGCAGCGTTAATGCGCCCACTTTCAAAATATCACATCTCATTTCATTTGTAATTATTATGAGTCCCAGTCACGCGAATGTGTGATAGTTAATTCCTTCGTTGTCCAACAAAACGTTAATTTCGCTTAAATGCACGCGATTGGCCCGCGTAAAGCTTTTAGCCTAATGGAATGACATAAAACCAACCAATCGTCAACAGCTTTAGATATCACTATTATACTGGTTGATTGCCAGCTTTTTAACGATACCATTATTTAGATATCTATTTTTTGTATGTTTCAAATATATTTCGTGATAAAATCAAATAAATTTAAAAAAGTATTTTTGTAGAGCTACAATACGCTTTTCACTAGTTCTGCTTGTGTAGGAATTCATCAGGTTATGTTGCTTGCTCGTTTAGTCTGTTCATTATTTTAAATTTAAATAAATAGTGTGTATAGCGTAAGCCGCATAATTTGGGACATTTTTAAAATTTTATAATAAAGTAAAATGCAGAAAAACCCACAATATGGTTACTTTTAATACTGAATTATTTTTTACGCTTTCAGCAATCTAAAGCAATCATATTTGGATGAATTCTTAAGCTAAATAAAATAATGATATAAATTTGTGTAATAATGACTACAATTTAATTAGTGAGTCAACTGTTACATATATAATTTTGCTGCTCGTGAGATTATATTATGCTTCCGACACTTCATATGGTGTGTTTTAAAAATAAGTGCCGCTACTTATAAATCGTATAGTATTTTATTGAAATTCATGAATTCACCAAGACCCTATTTAACTACATAGCTAGACATTTCAATTTGCCATTTCTACACGCTCATCCATACTTACAACGCGTCTATGTACTCTACCTGTATTGAGTAGTCTGTTGGGATTTCGGTATTGCTTTGGAAATTTTTTTCTTATATCTGCAATGGACTATAAGTGACCAGAAGCCGCTTTTAAGTTACTAGTCAATAATCAAATGCTACAAGTCTAATTTAAAGTACGGAATGCTAAGGCTCAACCCTATTGACTAGTAAACTGTTCAGATCTGATGTTTTAAGTAATTTGTAAAATGTCTTTTTTGATTTTATCAAACACAATTAAACAGTCTCTATAGGTTTCCTCAGTCTATACTTCCTGCAGGCGATCCGAATTAATAAGATCTTTGGACTT
The DNA here is from genome assembly GCA_011009095.1 of Ignelater luminosus. Taxonomy (NCBI): domain Eukaryota; kingdom Metazoa; phylum Arthropoda; class Insecta; order Coleoptera; family Elateridae; genus Ignelater; species Ignelater luminosus. The sequence goes on from VTPC01003703.1 coordinate 25,393, forward strand.
TGACCGGTGCAATTTGGTGTTCTATTGCTCTCCCTTTCTCTAATACTGATCGGTATAGAACAGCAAATAACAAATATTACCAAACTCTTATTTGGTGCATGATCTTTAATTTTTTCCCTATTTTTACTATCAAAGTTTCCATGGCACTTTATGAGAGCTAAGCCCATAGACAATCCATTCATCTCCCGTTTGTTTTCTGCTTTAAACATTTTTTTGCTTTTGCTTTTGCAGTTACATTGTGTGTAAGTTTGAAAAATAGCAAAATTATTGAATTTGCAGGAGAGTAAGATATTCTTTAAACATGGCTGCCCTATTTTCTTCTAGATTTCTGGGCTCCCTGAATAATTTGACCAGCAAAGTGATGACCATGCAGAAAATTTCATTTTAATGTTGCATCTAGTTTTTGGCATATCAAAGAAAACAGAGTTTAAGGTTACACTCTCCAAATCCGTATCTTTTACTATCTCAATGAGTACAGAAAGCTACATCACAATGAAGTGCTTTTCACAGATTTATAGCTGTCACTTATGAATCCAAAAACGATTGAGCCTGCTATTCTCTGGTAAAATGAATCTCTTAATTAATTTCATAAAAAAAGAACATGAGAACGAATAATCTTTGAAAACCTAATTCTGCGATACTTTTAACCATTTTTAAAAGTTTACATCAAAAATTCTTCTTCATTATAATCTTCACTAAACATTCATTCTATCAACATCGCTTTTGTTTCTGTTTACGTTATAAGACGAGGAAATTGAGTATAGTAGTTTTGGTTTCTTTGGACGCTTCTACGTTTTTTAAAATCAAATTACTGAATACTCCTTATGAAAGTCATCTTTAAACAGTTGCTTGGCTGTTGAAGAAGTGAGTTTGGATCGACATTAAAATATGTAAGATCATCAGAATTAGCTTGAAACGCTACTGATAAGACCTTGCTCAGGTTAGGGTCGCAATTATTTAATACCCAGTGAAACATAATTTATGGCATCAAAGTAGTTCTGAAAGATATTTTTTATGAACAAATAACTTTCTTGCCTTACTTTTATTTAAAATTTAGATCTATAAAGCTTGTGCGAATAAACGATGTGGTACGATCAACTTTCTGCCATGGAATAAATCTTTCGACGGATCGATGAGGCCACACTTCTATCCAAACGTGATTTGGTTTTATTTTGATTAAACTCAAAAGGCCAACACGAAAGAATTGTTTGCAATACTTGAGGAGATATATCTTTTCAAGATTGTCTTGACAAACTAATAACATCAAATTTCATTTCAATAAATGTAAAAGACTACCCTTAGTGGCTTGAAACTTTACCATAACTTAAGCTACAGATTTCTGTCTAGATGAAACTCATCTAATATATTCAGTACTTGCAGTCTACTTATTTCAAAAACAGTGCCTTGGGTTTTGACTATTTTAGCCCTAGCAATAAGATGTTACTCAAAGAATTGTGCTTCACTTGGCCAATTCATTTCTACGCTGTGAAAGTCAGATTGGAACTAGGTATTGACTTAAGCGTTTTTTTAAATAGACAGTAAAAGTTAGAATTTTCTGAACTTGTGACAGAATTTTGATCTATCGACTTTTTGTGTTTCAACACTTTATTGGTTATAACCAGTGATGGGTATTATCTAGATACTTTGTATCTAGATACTGTATTTAGATACGATAATTATATCTTGCATCTGAATCTAGATACAATTATGAAAATGAACCTTGTATCTGTAACTAGATACATTTCAGCTGTATCTTTAATGGCAAATGTATCTTTACTTAGATAATTAGAAAAGTTAGCAGTTTTGTGAACAGTTTAACTTTGAAATCTGCTTTTGTCATTCCTTTTCAGGTAAAGATAATTTATCGCAATTTGTAAATTCTGTTCATAAACGGGTCTTAACAAAAATTTATTTTTTAACTTAGTTTACCGCTTAGAAATTTCAAGTTTCTTTGAAGTAAACTAAATTCAGTGATGGGTATTATTTAGATATGATAATTACGTCCTGTATCTGAATCTAGATATAATTATGAAAATGTATCTTGCATCTGTTACTAGATACAATAAACATTTGCTTATCTATATCTGTATCTAGATAAAATATTATTGTATCTTACCCATCACTGGTTATAACGTTGAACTAAGTTAAATGAATTTTTAGTTGAAAATAGAAATTAATGTTTCAGAATATTTTCTTTATGAAAGTTGGCGATTATGTGTCGCATTCCAAGTTCAATTTGGACTGTTCCCATAATAAAAACTTTTATGAACATAAAAATCTTTCAAGAAAAAGAGTAAAGTATTCTAAACACCACTACCTTTGTAGTGTTGTTCCGTGTATTGTATCACGCGGCTACTTCTTATATAACAGGAACAGTGATGATTAAAATTCTTTGAACAAGAAGGATGCTGTGGAGCCTGTTGTTACCTTACTATTAAAAGATTAATAAGTATGAACACTTTAAATCACAATTTTCAGTATAATTTGCAAGTATTTTTTGCTTAGACAAAATTAGAGTAAAAGTCAAAAAGTAGGTTCAACAATCTTTTTGACTATCATAGACTCTGACCCCGAATCTGGTTCTAATCGTAAGTAAGTAGTACATAAGATTACTTTAGTTACAAATAAATTCATTAAAATATCTTCCAGACTGATATGGAACTTTTTATGCAGAACATTATTCTAACCTAAAATCCAACCATTGAGATACGTATCTAGAAAACGACTTCTGAGTTTGAACTCTATCAAGCATGAGTTAAAATTCAATATTTTGCTCATTAACGTAATAACTTCTTTAAAAGTGAAAGAGTCGACAAAAGGCAAGGACTGGAAAATTCAATAATTCCACTTGTGAAGCATACTTCCTACAAAAACTTATCGATTGTGCCAAGTTCCAAAGATAAAACAGGAAAGGTATGATATTAGCACTAAAGGTCATTACAGTTAACGGCGATTGGTGTTTTAGATGATCGGAAGGCTCTTGGAATTTAAACTCAAAGTTTTAATTGAGCCGTTTTATATTTTATGTTGTGGGCACTAATGTCCAAAAATGTCAAAATTCAAAATTCAGACTTTTTATAATATTTGGCATGTATTAAATTGAAGATGTTGACGAATTTTTAACAGCTAAACAAAGAAATCATTAAAACTGGAAATTCGTATTTTAAACTCTTTCTGATCTTTATCTACCCCTCGCTTACTAATACATCTTATAGATTTTGTTATATCTGTTGCGCTCTACATACGCTAATAAACAAATGTAGTAAGTTTATGTATAAAAAATATTTTCTTCAGTAGCACATAAAAGACTACATCGAAACCCCTGTAGTCGATGTTACGCATCTATTAGGTCATATTGGACATGGTATCTAACTTTGTTAAATTAACATGCAAACGTAATCATCCTAATACAGTTTTTTATAACTGGGCATTTATATAGTGAGAACCTTAAATGTTAATTTGTACTTTGGAAACATTGCTCAATGTTTTTGCGTTTAATGAACAGAAATCTAACGCCATTGTTCTGAAATTAGTAGATGTTAGTAGATCTGTTATAATAATTAAAGCAACTGAGAAAAACATCAAAGTCGGTGTTAATATAAAATCAAGTTTTGCATTTTACTAAAAGATACTATTGTCAGTCTTTCCACCGTGTATTGATTGCTGATGATGTTAAGTTATTGTACTAGTAACTGAACAAAACCAACTAAACATAAAAAATAGATATTACTTATAATATTATTATATAATAAGTTAAAATTACAAGATGTGTAGCTGTGGATGAGAAACAATTTAAGAACAATACCATAGTTTAGAATCTAAATAAAAATCAGAGATAAAAAAGGCACATCCATTATTAAAAATCAGTTTACAAACAGGAATGTAAGAGATAAAAGATTTTACCGAGTACCCTTTGTTTGGAATATTTAAAACAATCAGATTGATCTGGAAAACTTAATCGGTCCAGAAAGACCTTTTGTTTTAGAAGATATTAGCCCAAAACCGATTGGCTCAAGATGTCCTGTGAAACAAACTATTTAGAAAATCAGACGTAAAATCGTAGTTGAAATCCAAATTTATTTCCTGTACAATCCTTTTAATTTGCTGAATTATCAACAAGTTTCTTGACGGTAAAAAGACTACTACTGAAGGAAACTAATTAGTAATTATAGGTTCGCCAAATCTGGTCAATGAAAAAAGTCTGATTAATCCAAATAACCTAGAGGGTCTTGCTAATGCCACTTTAAAAGATTTGAAAACATTTTGGCTACGAGCTTCAGGTTGGATATCTAACTCTTTGCGGATATAAAAAAAGGAATATGAGCACCAGAAGACCTTTGCGGCTTCCAAGAAGCTCGAGATTTGCATAACAATAAATACGACTAAACGAGAATTTTACTATCTATCGTTTCACATTGCCTAGACACAATTGTAGCTTCTTTTTTACTGTTAATCAGAAGAGCAAACTGAAGAAAATAACGCCTGTTTGATATAAAAATTATTGTAGTTGTTCTACAATAAATTTTATGGCAATGTTTAGAATAGGATGTAGCAAGAAAATTAAACATTCTGCTGACGACACTTCATCCTCTGTCATCATGTTCAGAACTTCTCTGTGTTAAGCTTTTACTATTAGAAACAAATGGAACGAAACACCAAAATCAATCCGTACAAGATTTAAGAACTTTTCTGGAGACGTGTATCAAAAAAGCAATTTTCCAAGTCCCATGTCCACCTGAAACTTTAAAGTAACCATTTTAATCTCTCAACCAGAACAAGCTACCTAAGGATAAGGAATCATAGTCGATTACAAAAAACTATAGTTTTATGTGTTTTGACTCTGTCTGCCGTCTCGATTCATGGAATGAGTTTGGACAAAAAAGGGAGCATTTTGCCATACTGCCATAAAACCTAAACGATGTTTTCTAAAACTTCCACTTGCCCTCAAATAACTTACTCTGAGGAACTAAGTTTTAGAGCTCCAAACTTATAACCCACACACACCCCCTAAAAGTGTAGCACTGACACCTTGTTTTAGACAGTATCATTGCTACACTTTTACATTTCCTGTCTGCGGCTTGCTACCTTCTTCATATACTTATGTACTTCCAAACACTTTAAAAAAACTTTTTGGGCATTGATTCAATGGTAGGGATCACATATTACCCATTACATGTCTTGATTTGTTTAAAGATTCTGCGATCCAAGAATGAAAAAGCATTATTCGTGAAAAGTCATACCATACACATCACTAAACAAGGTCACTTGGTAATTTACAGTATATCCGTTGCATTGTGTGGTCTAGCTCAGCGCAGGTTCACTTTTACCCCTGCAATGAATTCTGGGGCCAAGTATTCGGCACCCATTGAAATTGGGTGCTGCTTTGCTGTTTCATGTTGGTCAATATTCTATGTTCTTTTTCTATCAGACATAACAGAATCTATCCTTCTCCTTTTCAAAGCCACTTCTCACTAATGATAATAATAGGTAGTGAAGTAGCTACATGATGATGCTCCATTTAAAGCGGAGGAATTCTGCAACACATGAAAGATTGACAAACATCCTCATCCTATAAACCAGAATTTGTCTTAAAAATCTAAAACTAATAAATATAAACCAATACCAAAGATCATTTCAGAGGACTAAAAATGTTAGGTTTACTGAAGTTTATAATTACATAGTTCTGTAACTGTAAATCCAATTTAATCTCTTTTAATTACATACACGGGATTGCAACCAGACAAAATTAAAAAAAAATGAAACTAGAAACAAGGAACGTTTTTTACTTTTCAGCGTTTTATAACAAAGTCGGTCGAAAAAAAAACTTCCATCTAATTCCAGCTCTTGTTGAAAGCCCACAGGTAAATTTAATTAAACACAATATGTAATTAATATCTCCATATAAAATAATAAAAAGCACATACTACGTTGGGATTCTGAAAAATAATTAGCAAAAGATAAAAGCGGAGAATAATAAAGCTCTGGAAAAAAAGTATATAAAAAAATACATCAGTCACGCGAAAACCTACTAAACATGTTCAAATGAACAAATTACATTAGCCAGTACGATAATCCCGCCTATTTCCCATTAACCAAAAAGCTTTTTTAAAACTTTACAGTCGAGATCGTACAGCTTTTTCGATCGCTTTTTCTCTTTTCGTAATTTTTCAGCTTTTAATCTCCTCCTGATGAGTTAGTTATGAGTTTTAGATTAGAAAAAGTTATATGCAGCTAAATGTTGGAAAAAGCTTTCCCCCGAACAAAAATAAAATTACCTAACGAATATAAATTTTTAATTAAAAATTCTTTTAGGGGAAAGAAATTAGTCCAACATTTTACTTGTACTTATTTGAAATTTAATTTAGAATTTAATTTAATAATGTACCCGAAAAAATCATTTGTTTTGATTTGCTTTAAGGCACAACAAAAACATTAACTATTATTAATTACTTTTTTGATATATATAATTTCTCAACTTTCACAGGTAACAATAACAATTTATTAATTTACAAGACAAATTGCCATTCTCAAAATTAGAAATAAGAAACAAAGATTAAAAATATTTTCAAACAATAAAAATTTTAAATACTTTTGTGTAAATTATAGATTTATTAATCTTAAAGATTAACAAATTCTATTATAAAATAACAAATTTGTTGATTTAAAACAAAAAACGAAATTTTTAGTGAGTTTTATTAACGAAAGCGACCTCTGTTGTTGCATGCTATAGTCAAACTCAACTGTATATTACAAGTATCTAGCATCCCTTTTGAAATGCACCCTTGTTGTAAGGATTCCCTTCAATTTACAGGCTTGAAAAGGCCAGCTTCATCGAGGGATTTTCAGGAACGTCAAGTGATGGCGCACTCAGTTACTTTTCTGAATATCTGAAAAACAGCAACTAACTTTTTCGTCTAACTTAATTTAAATTACACTAGAAAGACTACGGAGAAATTATTTTAGGATTAGAATTGATTTTTTTTTATACTAAATATTAGAATAAGAGTCTGGTGTTTTTACAAAATTTGATTTGTTTCCCAACGTATTTATTATTATAACGTTTTGGTTCAAATCTTTATTACAATTATCAATCTTGTATAGTTTATTCAATTGCTTTCGAGTAAAACTACACAAAAGACGCAGTCTCCCTTTTATTCTATCTGTTTCTAATTGTGTATAAAGCAGAAAACAAGTTCAAGTTATAACAACGGTAACAATATCAAATTAAAACAAGCTAATCATGAACAAAAACAAAAATTCAAATAATAATAATTAAGGAAAAATAAACGCAGTTTTATGTTAAGTTTCGAATTCTTCAAAATAGTCACTAGACACCTTAATAACTGTTTCACATATTCGAAGCATTCTATTTAACAGTTTCAGGGTGACATCTTCACCAACTTTCTTAAGGCTTCCTATAACTGCTGTACGTTAGTTGGGTCTGTTTTTTGTCAAGTTCATCCCAACGAAGCTCGATCGGACTTTATGGTGGTCATATTACGTTTTTAAGCTTCTTTTGTAATTCTTGGCCTGCAACATAATTATGGCAAGACTTGAAGGCATGTTTTGGGTCGTTGTCTTGCTGCAGCACAAATCCTGTGCCAATAACACATTTTCCAGAGAACAGCATATGTTGTTCTAAAATCTCTTTTTTTAGTGTTCTTTCGTTAAAATAACATCAATTTTGACCAAACCCCACACTATTACCGAACCTCCTCCATGCTTAACAGTTGGTGTCGCACATTGAAGTTTCATTCTTTCCTTCAGTAATCTAAAGACAAACCTACGGCGCTTATTGCTGAAGGGTTTAAACTTTGATTCCTCCATGAATAAAACTTTCTTCTAGTCCTGAAGTTTCCAGTTTTTATGTAGCTTAGCCCACTTATTTACAGGTCGCAGAGGTCCTTTTGACAGTAAACACTGAAGCAGGACTAGTTCTTGTACTTTTAAGTTCTGAGCATATTTCAGAAGCAGTCTTAAATCTATTCTTCTTGCTTGTTCTTCTTTAGGAATTACATGAGGCTTGGACGAGAACGATCGTTATTGTTGCCCTTAAGCTCAAAGAGCTTAAGACTATAGCGTATAGATCCTTTTTGTAATGCAATTTTTTACAACGAGAGGCCATACTTTACGTGAAGCAATTATTGCTGAACGCTTTTCTATGCTTAATTCACTTTTTCCTGTCATATTTCAAAAAATTGCTGTATTCACAAAAATTAACATCAACTTTAACACAGAAAGCACTCAAAATACCACATCAGAGCCGCTACGTGACTGCAACACCCAGCAGTGCGATACCCTGACTTGCAAATATAGTAATACCCCGTAATACCTCTTGCATCATCTTGGTTTCAAAAGTACCTTAAATTAACTTTATACAATTTACCATCGGTAAAAGGTGATGACATTAGCACCCTGATGAGGTTGGGCTCGTTAATGTGGCTTTTGCTAAGGGGATACTGTCGCAAAAACTTTTAACAACAACTACGAGTACTATCATCGATCATGATAGAGTTCAGTATCTGCTCATCGTTGTTATCTCGAAGAAGTTGAGGTACGCATGCTTGGTCTCTTAGATAGCATTTGAGGGCGGAAATAGGGTTGTGAAACACTGATATTACAAAATTTTATTTCAGAATAATAAACCACTATGAAACGTCTTTCAAACAGTACAAGTGAGATCACATTCCAGGAGGGCCTAAGATTCGGTCTTATTGGATAGCCCCCTGCAAAGGTTTTTCAATTGTTTTTGTAATTTTAGTTATAGTCTGTCTCAATATTATACAATTCCGAGTAGGCCTTGACATAATATATTTGTAACAGTGTACTTTGAAGTTTCACAAAGTAGTAACTAAATAAATATTTTTAGGTTAAAGGTCTGTCATTTACGCAATCTTTTTAAATAAACATGAGTTAGTGATTTTTGTTCTTTTAGGTTGTAAACCTGAATTTTCATATGTTTGTTGTACGCTACAAAAGTAGGGTAAAGTCAAAACCTAATTGAAGATGTTGCTGCAAGAACAAAGTAAGCCCGATCGTCATGTTTTTGAGTAATTTAAGAAAAACGTTTTATTTGCTTAAAAATTATTTAGAAAATGGTTTAAAAATAATATACACAATCGACTCTAAAACAAAAATGTCGGAATATGCCAGATTTTAGCATTTTCAGTTTGAACATATCTTGTTCTTGCACCAAAGTTGTCAAAAACTAGCGAAAACGTTAGAAAAATAACAAATTCAATGCAGAAAACAAAGTAATGCTTTGCTAAAGAAATAAACTTAGAAGCAATTGAAACACAATAATTATCCGTTTTGCCTTTGTCATTCTGTGAGTTATTTTTTAAGCTTCGAAAGTAAGGCATGCTATCCTCTGATTCATATTTACTACCTAAAGTCATTAGCTTATCATATTTAAGCTTCTGTAGTGCAAACTGGCCATCGTAAACTTAATTTTCTGCTTCTGGAAATGTAATAGGAAAAGACGCGTGCCTCTGTTGAATATCAAGCCTAGAAAACACTGGAAAACCAATCGATTGACTACATTGATTTTCTACACATCCAGATTCATTGAGAAACAATTTCTGTTTGGAAATGGCAAATTTCTGTTTGTTTTTGCGAGATACCACACGCTTTACTATTCAGTTTCACGACATCTGTTTGGTGCAAGAACAAGGCAAGGAAGAACTTGCCTCTTCCTTGCGCCAAACAGCGATGGTGTCAAGTCCACAAATTATACAACTCAATATTCATCCAAAATACATCGTTCTTGCACCAATCAAGCTGCTCAAATTTACTGTAACGGTATTAACAAGTCATTTGGAACTAAAAGTGGACTTACCTCGTTCTTGCAGCAATGTCTTCAATTGCTCTTGCATCTAGGTGAAGGGGTATGAGGGGAAATTTGATTCAAATAAGATAGGAAATGCAGACAATGGTATTGCATATTTCGATAAAATTATACTCTTTGATATCCATCTACCTTTCATTTATAATGTATACGAAAAGATACATCTAAGATGTATTTCCTTTTCGTACATCTTAGTTTAAAAATAAAGGCACAGCCTAACTTCATCTGTACGGATTTCACGAACAGACACGTTCATAAATAAATAGGAAACACACCGCTAGTGTATTTAAAGTAAACATTACTTGTATTTGATGATTTTGTGTAAAGCCTTGTAGAAATAGAAACTAGCAATTAGTTCCAATAGCCTGAGAATTAGTGATATTTAATTATACTGGCTAGCGTTAGAGGACTGCTCAATAGAAACGCATGACGTAAGCAAGGAAATTAGCGCTATTGAAACTACCTCGTTTCTGTTTTGATTTTCAAAGTCAGATTTGTAAGGCAGGGGTTGATATCTTTATTAGGCTCCTAAATTAAAGAACATTAGTGTACAAATTCTAGCGACTTTCTTTTCGCTAGAACATTTTTTCAATCTATGTTATTATAAGTCAGACTTGTGTAACACAAATAAATCCCAATACGCCGATCACTTAGTAGCCAGTAGTTATTCAACGACATGCCGTCAACTAACATCAAGCTTCTATATTTAGTCCTTGTGCGATGTGATCCATTATTTAGGTTATAAATTTACTTTTTTAAATTATAAAATTAAAAAATATTGTGAAACCTTTGCGTTTGCTGACTTTTGCCAAAAAGTAATTGAACAAAAAAGTGCAAATTGGAGATTAGGTTAGGTATAAACACTTTCGTGCATTTCTGTTTTGACATTAAACGCACCTACTCCACCTAGAGCTTGATAACGTAGTTAATCTTGAATTTGTACATCTGGTATTATGACAAGAAACAAATAAACAAGTTTTCGACTGTCTCTGCTGACACAACCTGTCTTTGTCATATGTGGAAGCTTTCATTTTGGAAAAATGTATCTCTTGGTTATACAGGGTGGCTCATCAGGCTATAACTATTTTATTCTTAAAGATATGAAAAAAATTTAAAGGTGAAAGTTGTTTGATGTAATAAGAGGCATAATATCGTGCATTGATAGAAAACTCGACGCCTACTGTTTTTGAGTAACATCAACTAACTTTAATTGTTTAAATGAAACACCCGTATATTTATCGGAATTCTGCATATACATGAAATTCTTTTCTCAACCATATAACATACTTAACGATTTTCTTCAAGTCTTGGCTTGCAAGATCCCCCGATTTATCAATTCTGGATTACTTCTCATGGGTTGAAAACTAAATTTTTCTGCTCTGAAAATTAAATTGCCTAGCGTGTTGTAACATTTCTGGCGTAACTAATGCTATAGCTGCAGCATTTTTATTTTTCAACTCATTTAGACTTGCTGATGGTGTTACATAAATATGATCTTTTAAAAAGTCCCATAAGAAGTAATCCAGAATTGATGAATCGGAGGATCTTGCAGGTCAAGTCCTCAAGAAAATCGTTAGATATGTTATATAGTTGAAAGGAGAATTTTAGATGTATTCAGAATCTTGAAAAATATACAGGTTGTTTCATTTAAACAATTAAAGTTAGTTGATGTTATGCAAAAACAGTAGGCCTTGAGTTTTCTTTCAATGCGTGATATTATGCCTCTTATGATATCAAACAACTTTCACTTTTGCATTTTGTTCATATATTTAAAAATAAAAGTTATAGGCTGGTGAACGATTTTCCAGCCACCCTGTATACAAAATGCTACATGGAAAGAAAATGATAAATTTTGTTAAAATTATATCTTCCTGATTATTTTACAATAAATATGTGCTTACAGCTTTTTCTAAGAGAAGGTTTTTATTATAAAATTCTTTATTTGAAAAGATAATATTCTAATATGCCTTTTGCTGTGCACCACATTCAGTTTCAACCAAGATTAGCTTTTGGCTGTCTGTTACCCGCATTAGTAGAGTGTAGAGCAAATTGAATTCGACTCCTGAAAACCAAACCAGAAAATTTGCAAGTAATCTTGTTTACTTTAATTTTTGCTTTTTAATTACATCGTCTAGTTACAACCTAACTGATAACAATGTAACAAAATCCTGTTTGAGATTTAAAAAGAAAAGTTGAATGGGAAGTTTGAAATCATAAATTCTCAGTTTCTGCAAGTACTCGCTGAAGTAACTAAGTATGGCGAACTGGCATAGTACCATCTGGCTCATATCATACACTAAACTTTGAAATCTATGTTTGATAATAGACAGTAGCTGCATATTTGACGTCGTACATTTGGAATCTAATGCTACATATCCGAATCAGATATTCTGTCCACGATTGATAACGTTAATAAAATACCGCTCTGTTGGTGTCTTATTCTAGATTAAAATTGTTATTTATGATTTTTTTGTTAGATCAGCAAGTTCCTTTTGTTGGAATAATTGCCGTTTCTAAAGGCCAGTTGTACAATTGCAGCTTGATTTTAAATTTAAGTTCAATTGATTGACAACGATTGTTTCACCAGTTGTTATGGGTTTGGTTTAAATCTAAACCAAAGTTGTAGAACTGGCTCTACCATAAAACCTAATAAATATGGCGTTCTGCATAATGAAATAACCCGTAAAAAAATCCAACAATTACCAATCGACAAACTATGATTGCTAATTACATACAAGAATATAACAATGGACAACGCAAAGCAAACTTGATTCTATGGTGAAAATTTTGAAAGAAATTCAAAAATTTTTGTGAATTAAACAAAACTAAAAAATTATAATTAAGAATGACCTAAAGAAAAAAAAATGTCATTCAAGGTAAGATGCAAAGAAAAGACTAACTACTGTAAAACAAACGCTATGGATAAGTTAGTCTAATTAGTATTGATTTTCGCAATTGTTTTTTCTCTAACGATAGTTGTGTACTAGTCCCAGCAAACTTTTTTAAATAGAAGTGCATTGGACCTTTATGTTGGTTCGAAGTCTACTTAAAACTCGTTTTAACTTAACATACATAACTTGGATATAGAAAAGAAATCAGAGTTTAACGTTCTGTGAAGAACATGACATTTTAAAATGACTACAGTCGCACATAAAAATAAAGCCCAGTACTTGTGAGATAAAAAGCCATAGTCTTTACATCTAGAAAGAACGCTAGAAAGGTAACATAAAATCAAACTTAGTGACCTGAATAATAAAAGCTTTCCATTTACTTAATCCCTAAAAAAGAAACTTATGGAAGAAAAACGAACGTTGAGAAACTTACACGACTATGATTCAGAGATCTAGAAATTTTTGGTATATTTTGCAAAGTTTGAATTTCTAATCAGAAGTCTTTTATTTAGTTCAGCAAAATTTCCATTCTCCAATTTGACCCTGTACGTTTTTGGTTTATTTGAACTGTTTTAACCAACATCAGATTGCCAAAAAATTCTATTCGAACTCTAACCTCCTCTTATTCTTGAAATTGGTATGATTTTCTTGTAGCGTGTGGCCTTTTCAACTTACTGTTGAGAAAATATTAAGTATTTGAAGAACTGATAAGGTAGTACCACTGTCTGATTTGATAGTTTTTGGAATGACACTATAGAATGGAAAAATAATAAATTTGAAAGTGTTACTGGTATGAACGCTATCAAATTTCTTTCTCCAAAGATTTGGTTTCTATATATCTAAAAAAGTAATTATCAAAAGAAAATTTCTATTTTTTAAGTTGATAAACATGTTGATACTTTGTTTGTCCAATAAAATTAAGAATTTATTTGAGTCTCAACTCCTGAATTTTAAACACGTTGTACCGTTATGACGAATTTACACAATCTTAACATTTAGTTTGGTTTAAATAGCCATACCCAAGCCTTGAGTTGACAAGTAATTGTTCACATACAGTTATCGTGAAACAAAACAAAAATTTCCTCTTTCAATTAAGTCTTTTTTAAGGCTTGCTTTATTTTTATTTTTTGGCCAAACTTTTTTGATTAACTTTCTTCTTGGTATTAAATCAAGGTTGTCTTTTGATTTCTTAAAAATCATTTCTTAAACTGACGTCATGCCTGACGTAACCAATACGTAATCAACATAATAAACAAATGTTTCAAAAGGAAGACGTTAATAAACTTGAAAATATTGTTTTTATCATCAGAAGTATTGCAACTCAAAATGTTAACTCAACCAATAAGAGGTTTTCTCTGATTATTCATATTTTAATCTTCCTTGCATTTGCAAGAAGGTTATTATGAATTAGAGATATAGGTCAAGATGATATAAAATTGTGATGTATAGCAAAATCAATAGACTTCAGTGCAGTTCACATGCTATAAACAGAACTGGACAAATTTTAGTATAACTTCTACGGCAGACTATAACTTCCAAGTCATGGTAATACAACAACCAAGCATGGAAGGGACAGAAATGAAAATTCATCAAAAAACCACATTAATCGTCTGTTACGAAAACAAAAGTAGGCCTACTGCCACTATTATGAATGCAAAAGACTGAGTATACTCGATATAGTAGACTCCGATAACGTTAAGGTATCTCAAAATATAAATCTATAGCAAAAAAAATATTTTCCACATATTGCAAGATCTTGTTACAATTTCTATAGTTTGCATACTTTGGAATTAGGCCCTTTTGAAGGATAAAGTGCGAGACCTTTTTTTCTACAAAAATCATTAACGGGTTCAGATGTCACCGGTTACTATAGTTTGCTCTTCTAAGATCAGTTGGACAAAATGACCAAACCTTCCCATGAACTTGCTGCCTTTTTTGTTATTAGCTTTTATATAATTTCTTCTACCGTTAGGTGTAAAGATCTATGTCGTATCCATATGTATTTTCTTCATTTTCTTCTAGTTTGCTAAGGGTTTCTTCCATTTCTTCTTATTTTCTGATCTTTTCTTAGCCTCGGTCCAGGTCAGGTTTTTCTTCTTCGATATATTGGCCACTGCATTATTCCATTGTGTTAAGGAGCGCCCTTGCCGTCTTTTCCCAGTCTGTTTGGCCTCCCATATCACTTTAAATTGTCTATTAGTGCTTAGTCTGTTTAGATGTCCAAACCATCCTAGCTGTTTTTTTCCAATCAGATTATTTACGCTGTCGACATAGAGGTTATTTCGAATAGTCTCATTTCTTACTTTACCTAAAATCGTTATATTTTGGACTCTTCGCAGGTATTTCATTTCACTAGCTTGCAAATTTTGTTTTTGTTTCTCTGTAAGGGTCCACGTCGCACTTCCATTCAAAAGATTGTCTTGTAGATAGTGAGTTTGGTTTTATACTTATTTTTTCTTTTATTGATAAAACCATTGTTAAGTGCATGGTATAGCCTTGATGTTTTGATGATTCTACTGTTTAGTTCTTTTTGTAGTTTTTCATGCTTATCAATTTTTGTTCCTAAGTATTCAAACTCCTCTACCTGCTTTATTCTACTGTTTGCTAGTTGTATGGCCGTTTCCCTTGTTGTGTTTTGGTTTTGGTCTTTTTCATCACTCTTTTGTTGAGTTCTGTGGCCCATAAGTTCAGGTTGCTCTGTAGTTTGTCATCAGAACTATATCGCCTGCAAAAACACACTCACTTATTTTAACACCGTTTAGTCTATAGTGTCCTACTTCTGTCTTATATGGTCTTGCACTGCACTCTTTTAGGATTTCGTTTATAAATACTATGAAAAGTAGCAGACTTAGTACTCCGCCTGGTCTCACACCCTGTGTTGTTAAAAACCTATCTGATTCACAGTTCATAGCTTTGACTATGTTCCAGCTCACTTTGTTCATAGATTTAACCGCACTTATCAAATCTTCCGTTACTTCCAGGTTTCTAAGTGATTCCCAAATTTATTGTCTGGGAACTTTATCAAATGCTTTTTCAAGATCGATAAGACAGTAGTAAAAGTGCTTATTTTGATTTAAAATTTCTTTGTTAATATTCTAAGTGTAAATATATGATCTTGAACACTGTATTCAGGTCTCAATCCACTTGGTGCTTCGCGTAGTTTTGGTTCTAATTCTGTCCGTAGTCTGGTTTCGAGTATTCTTTCATAAATTTTTTCTGGGATGCTTAACAGTGAGATTCCTTGGTAATTACTGCAATTCGTTTTATTTCCTTTTTTATGTATTGGTACAATTGCTGCTGTTGTCCAGTCTTCTGGCACTTATTTTTGGTCCCATGCTGTTTTTATCAGTTTGTGGAGGCACTATACTGCTGCTTCTTTCATACATTTTATCCATTCTGCTTTTATTTGGTCTTTACCAGCTGCTTCTCCATTTTTCAAACGTTTTATAGTTTATTTCCAATTCCAACCGCCAGGTTGTCATCTTCTGCAGCTGATGATTCTAAAAGTTTCATAAAATACTCTTTCCATCTTTGTACAATTATTGTAGTTCCGTCGATACATCTTAGTTTATATCTGTTATCCGTCCTACATTAGCCCCCCCCCTCTTTCCTCTCATATTTTTGAGTATTTTATAAAATAGTTTCTGGTTGTCTTTGCTGTCCTTTTCTATTTTCATCCCAAACTCTTCACATTCTTCCAATTTTGCCTTTTTTACCATATCTTTTAACTAGTCTTCTTTTTTCTTTATATATTTCATAATTTTGTATATTTTTGTCTTTTAAATATGTTTTTCCATTTTAGTTTCTTTTCCTTAATAGCTGCTTTTAGGTCTGTGTTCCACCAGTTGGTTCATTTCTTTGTTGCTCCCGCTTTGTATATCCACAAGCTTCTTCAGCTGCTTGGTATAAAGTTTTCTTGAAGAATTCCCATTGTTCTTTGATATCGTTCCCTTCTTGCCAATTTTCATTAAATTTTTTTTGAGTGATTTGTATAAAGTTGTTTCTTATATTTTGTTCAGCTAGTTACTATGTTTTTATTGTTTTTCTCTCTGGTGTAGACATTTTTGATTTACTATTTCAGGCATAGCCTGTATCTCTAATTTTTCCTGCCGCCAGATAGTGGTCGCAACCTATTTCAACATTTTTCTTAACTTTAACGTTTTGTACTCTTCTTCTATTCTCTTTTCTATTATGATATAGTCTGTGATAGACTTCTCATTTCGTCCTTGCTCCTTGTGTGTGTCTTTGTGTTGGAAAAATGTATTCATTATTAGCAGGTCGTTTTGCATGCAAAATTCTATTAGTCGTTG
>VTPC01003706.1:0-17419 GCA_011009095.1 Ignelater luminosus
AAGAAGCAGATCACTATTAATGCTGTGGTGATGGACCGAACCCGGCACAAGTCAAAAAATATTTTTATGGCTTATATAGATTACCGGAAAGCCTTTGACAGTGTCTCACATTCTTGTCTGATTCGAATGCTGGAAATTTATAAGATATCACCTGATCTAATAAGCCTATTGAAAGGACAACCATGTATCTCCATCATAAGCCTAGGCCGGTCCCAATTAAACGAGGAATTCAACAGGGTGACAGTATTATCTAAAGTGCTGGTGCTGCTTATTTCTGGTATGTCGATGATATTAAGTTATATGCGTCTACTGACCACCAGATGGCTTATCTCCTGCGAATGGTGTAACAATTTTCTGATGACATTAGGATGTTTTTTGGTCTCGAGAAATACCGAAGGCTTAGTAGCATGAGGGGTCAAGTAGTAGAGAGGGATTTTCATTTAGCTGACGGACCTTACATGGAAGCCATGAACAGTGAGCAACAGTACACCTATTTAGGGCTCCAGCAAGCTAGAAGGTTGCATCACAATGATATTAAAAGTCAAGCCAGGGACTCCTACATTAATAGAGTTATCAGTTTACTACAATGAAGCTTAAATGGGACAATCTGTTCAAAGCCATTAAAACCTTTTCAGTTTCTGTTTTAACCTACACTTTTGGTTTAGTAAAATAGACTGATACTGACTTAGCAAATGTTGAAAGAGCTACACGTCGAGTACTGACCAAATATAGTATAGTACATGACCGAAAAGAGGCACTAGAAAGGATATACCTTCCTCGTAAAGAGGGTGGTAGGGGATTAGTAGACATTCAGCTACTTTGCAAAAGGCAAATAGCAATTTTGCAGCAATAAATGAATAATAGAAGTACCCTCGCTTTGCATGGCAGATATCTAAATATCCTGAGTCAATCGCATATTGACTGGCAAAAGTCGATTTACTGGCTGTCTCGATCAGATATCTTTGCTGAAATGCAGGGTTTCATGCTGGAAATAACAGGACCAAGTAGTAGTAGTATTTAAAGTTTATTGTAAAAACAGGAACTGACGACTTATGCCACAGATGCCATCGTCAATCTGAAACTATACAGCACATCACAGGTACGTGCACAACCTTCGTGTAATCTGATTATCTAATGATACATAACCAAGTAGCGAAAATAATGCGACAAAATCTGGCTACCAAGTTCTGATTAGTTACAGGAAAGAAGCCGTACACTACGATCCTGGTCCTGTGGTGGAAAATGAGTCACATAAATTGTACTGGGACAGGTCAGTGCTGACGGATCATACCATTGTTCACAACCGTCCAGATATCATCGTGGTGGATAAGGCAAAAAAAGACGTTCCTGATTGATGTAGGAATTTTCAACAGCTACGTATAGTATTTTAGATGGTGTTGCTAAGAAGAAACGTAAGTACTAGTTGTTATCTCAGGAAATAAAACAAATATGGCAACAAGAAAACGTCAGCGTAATTCTCTTCCTCATTTCGTTCACGAGAGTTGTCCCCAATAGGTTAGTTTCCAAGTTAAATCGACTTGGCACACTGGAAACTCTGCCTCATATTCAGAAAATAGTTGTAAGTATTGTCAACTACGTCTATTGTACGCTTCAGTAAAGTAATTAAAATATATTGACCACAACCCCCTTTGTAATTTATCCAGGAGTAGGTGAATTCCATCAAATCCCTGCTGAGAACGTCCCAACTCAAATAATAATAATAATAATAGATAAAATTTAATAAACGTTTTCATTCTTTTTAAATTATAAACATCACATTACCTTAAAAGAAACACGCGGATATTAAAAGGAAGTGTGCACTATCAGAAAAAGCTGTTGCATACGATACGTAAATGTAGGATCGGCATTTACAAATACATTTTAATTACCAAGGATTATAGTTACTGGATGTTATTTAATTTAAACCAGTTAGAAGTAAATTTAGTTTATTTTTATTTCTCCAAGAATTTGTTAAAATTTAGTTTACATAAATACAAAGTGATGCTCCGGGTGCAATGCACTCCTTTTGCCCACGGCTGGCGCGACCCTGTACAAGGATAACTATTACAAGATATTATATCGATTTCTAATTCATCAAAATTCAGTTTCTGAGGTAAGATTATCAAATTTTTAAAAGCAAAGTAAATAATTTATAGATTTTGAATTTTCAATTATAGAAATTAACATTACTTTTAAGAGTTTATTTTAAACGTTTCCTAATTTTAAAATAATTCGACTATTACATTGTTAAAAGAGAATTTTTAAATAGTACTATCAGATAAAAACAGAATTTGTAATATCCCCCTCTAGCCCTTTAGATTTTCTCTTGGTATAAACCTTGTAATTTGAAAACAATCAAGATACTTTATTAACAATTAAATTTTGCAATTCGTTCCGCTATAACTAACTGTATTTCATTTCCTACCCTCTTCAGGATCTTCTTGAAAAGCTACTTGTTTAACACGAAATCGCATTATTGCAGTACAAATGACGCTAATAGGAGAATAACACCTATCTTAATACAATAACACGTTAATTCCATACAAAGACATTAATGAAACTGCGAGCTAAAGAGATTTTAGTTAGACAAGCATCTAAGAAACAACACGAGAATGGAACTTACAAGAAAATCTAGATCTTTGGAAATTGAATTAGTCTTAATAATGCCGTTTCAAGGTTTTCCGTTTAATGAACAACTCTACTTATTGCTGACAGCAGTGCAATTTCCTAAACCATCACAAAGACAATGAAATACGCGAACGAATTCATAAATTTGATCATTTTACCGAAAATCTTCTGCACTACTAAAATGTTAAGTGATTGTAAGTGGTTTTATTTTGTATAATGAAAGTTTGTTTACATTTTTATCAAAACTTTGGTAAATGTTGCTTTTATAGATGATGAGTGAGAATGTATCTACGAAAATGAAAGAAACATTGCAGCAAATTTATTTACGTTTTATTAAAATAATCATCTTGAAATCCTTTTAGAAGTCGCCAAGGAGATTAATCTTCATTTAATCGTTTAACAAGTTAATTTATTATCTTTAAGAGCAAAAAAGCAACCGAGCTACAACATCAACAAAAATATTCTTGCGTTGTACATGCAAGTGAAACTTCACCATGCTAATTTTAACTATACTGCAGTTCGGTAAAATAAACATCGTTTTAAAATAGCTTTATAGTAGTTAAGTTTACTGAATCTATTTTAAGATAATAAAAGCTATTTCTAATTTATAATTTCATATTTAGAAATGAACATACTAAAATTAAAAATTAAAGATTCAAATTCACCTACCTCATTTCAAAGTCATGGATTTCCTCCAAAGTTAAATTATTGCTAACGTCCAAAAGCTGCTTCATGTGTTCTTCCCTTTGTTTCTTTAAACACAATTTATTTCCGACACTTTCTACGTTAGACACAAATTCACTCCCGTTTTTCAATAAAATCGTGGAAACATTCGCTTGATCTAAACTAACAGATGGTTGTTGTACAACGATAGTTGCTTGCGGAGCTTTACGACCGCCAAAATGAACTGAGTTTTCCAATGGATTCGTGGTTACATTTATAGGCGAGGTTGCAGTTGTTTCTAATTGTGCCCCCACTTCTCTTAAACATTTGTTTAAACACACACTACCACGTTTTTCTGAGGAAATCGGAACAAGAAGTGCTCCACTACCTCCACCACCACCCGCCTGGCAATTGTCCACCGATTCGCTGAAGAAGTCAACTCGCAGATCTGGAGGAGTCATTCGTGCTTTTTCGCGGTACTTTGCTATATGTTTCTCATCATATGTGAACTTGTCACCTTTATATTTACTTGGAGAATGATGACGCTTATTTGTTTTCTTATGTCTGTGTCTAGGCTTTGGGGAAGCGGTGCCATTTTTATGTTCCGGCGAAGCCTCTAGGGTATGATCGAGTTTTGAATGTTTCGGAGAACTCCTTTCAGGCTTACCGTTCATTTCTTTAGGGGAAGACTTATCCGAACCTTCTTTTTGGTCGTCGAGGTTACTTTCAATTTTACGGCGATTTCTACGTTCTTTAGGACTCGCGGGTTTATAACAACCGGAAGATCTTTGACTATCGAATTCGCTATGTCTTCTGTGAACTACTATGTTATCGAAAGCCACGTCAATCGAATCTAAATCATTTTGAGCAGCTTTATAACTATTTCTACGCCTAGCTTCCTGTCTTAAAGCCTCTACTTGCTGTTCCATTAATCTTTCGACACTTTTTTCTTCAGGTATACAATTTACTTCATTTTGTGCAGTCGTATCAAAAACGAATTTTTCCTCATTTTTAAAATACGCTGTTTTTGGTGTTGCTTCAGCTTCGAAAAAAAATTTAGAATCATGTTTTGCTGTAGTTGGTGTTTTAGGTGACATAGGTGTAGGTTGTAAAATTTGATTGTAATGTCGACCCCCCTCTAATGTATTATCGGAATTCATAATGTCAACCGACTCGGTTATATCGAGGCTGTCTTCCGTGTTATCTCCATCCGTCGCAGTCATTGTTGTCACCATAGTATTTGAGCTATCTGTACTTGTGTTTATTGTCGTTTCTGAAGCTGTGCTTGAACCCATTACTATCACCTTAGGGACGGGGCCCTGCAAAAAAAACAATAAAAAAATTAATGGTTTACCAAACATTTTACGTAAGGGAAATTCCGAATTTTTTTTCTGTTATGAAAATCATATTTTTATTTGCGGAAACAGTTATAATTCTAACTTCCTTACTATCACTATCACAACTTTGAGCGGCTGCCAAAACACACACTTGTTTTCTTTTCAACAAATCTAATTTATATATATACCTTAGTTCATTACATTATCTCACATTTATAATTTTTTTTCTCTTCTCGTTCTATTTATTTCGTTACTTTCGGGAACTCTATTTTAGAGTGCCTCTCGTTATAGATAATTAAAATTAAAATTATCGCCAAGAACTTGTCTCTACGTACAAAAGAAAATGATATGTGCGATTTTTGTGGGTGTTTCAAAAAGAAAAATGCACATTTAGATTATTGTAATTTAGATTTATGATGTTTTATAAAACCATACAGGGTGTTGCAAAATTTAAATACAGAAAATTCATTTTTTAATTAAATTTTAAGCAATTCACGTTAATCAATAGGTATAGTTTGCTACGATTTAGAAGTCTGTTTTGTAAACTCATATATATTAAAACTATGTAATTCATCAAGCCAATAAATGCTTTTTTAGTTTTTTTTTCTACTTTTGGACTAGGGTTCAGTTATACCCGTTGAGAACCAAAATATTAGCGATCCATCCACACTTATTAATGATATTGCTAGCAGGTTAGAAACTGCAAGCTAGTAAATAGAAATTTTCTTGAATCTTCATTTTCCAAGTCGGTGTTTACAAACGTCCATGCTGTTTCCAATATTATTCATATTTCACTGTAGTGACATTCTAACGACACCTCAAGGACACAATTTTCAGTTAACGAACAACGCAGCCCTCTAAGGGAATCGACGATCGTTACCGTTTCAATATTGTTGAAGATCACACCTAATTCCAATAAAACCTAAATTATTCTTCTCCATCAGCACGCACCAAACTCGATCAACGTTACGTCCGTTGCCATACTTCTAAGTATTCTCCTCAGCCTCTCCTAAACAGTAGCCTATCTGGGACAAGCAATGTCTCGACACTGTTCAGTGCCGTTGCTCCATTTTTCCCGGTATCTACAGGGGCGTTCTAGGCGTTAAATGCTAATATATACTTCTAGAAAGTCTGTTTATCCCGTGTTAGTTCTTAGGAAACATGAACAATTTACTACTCGAATTGAAGAAGAAAGCACCCGGCTAGCTGTACCAAATCACGGAAACCTTTTTCTTAATTATAATTGCCTAAGAAAGCATCACTGACAGTTCCTCTATTCCGATTTGTTGTTGCTACCTACAACAGGTCGTTTTGTGTTATCCGCACTGAACTGTCTCCATGGGTGAGGTAATTATGTAAAAATTTAGTTATTCTTTTCTGTCTTGCTCAATAGTGTTGCGAGAAAAAATTGGGTTCGATTGCAGTTGATGCTTACCGAGCCACATACACAGCACAACACCAAAACTATCGTGGACTTGTTTACTTTGTGGCAAATCATACTTAAGGCTTTCTTTGAGACTCCATTCGAGCCCGTCTCGCTGCAACAATAACAATGAGTTTCTTGTCGGTCAGAGCAACTAGACTTTGCTATTTGGCAACATTGTACTTTTATAGAACTACATCTATGACATTCAAGATTGAAGAATTAACTTCGGGTTGTAAAGTTGGAGATATGTAACAAAATTGTTTAGTTTTCATCAGTCTCTCAGCACAGTGACGTAGATTTTTTCATTATCATACTTGAATATTAATGTACCTTATTAATCTTGAAGAGATCCCAGTAATAACTACTTTCTGGTTGAAGGCGGATGTCGTTGTATCAGCTTTGGTTTGAGGGTGGTGCTATTTGATAAACAAAGTTTTGGGCACTCACAGGCTCAAAGTCAAAGCCGTGGCGCAGTTATAAAGTTTCCTATAAGCCAAGGAGTAGTCTAGAAAAACGTGATCAACTTTTGACTGGTAACCATGTTTCACGGAGGATTAGGTGAAAAGAATGCATTTACAAAAACCCTTTCGTTTCAAAACTATGGCAAAATGTAAATTCATCTTTGGAAGATAATGAAATTTATTGCCCTGATACAGGCTGTTTCCACAAATGTGTTTTGTAAACCCGTGCTTCGAGTTCCTTGTATATAAAAGCTTTAATGCCCTCATTTTAAACCGTTTATATGTAAGTTCTTTAGCAATTTCTCTTGAGGCAACGTTTGGACCTTGATTATAGAAAAATTTGTTTTTATGTTTAACCTGAAAATCTGATAGCATTATAGGCTATAGAAAAAATTGAATAAAAGCACTACAAGTCAATAGAAGAAAGAATGACTCAAAACATTAGTGTAGTAACGAGCTAGGTCCTGTTACCTGCAGACTTGTATTTGCTTAGTCAACGAATTGCAACCCAACAAAGTGATTCATAGATCTCAAGTTCACATAATGCTACCGTTTTCTTCCCATAGATAGCACTATGTAGTGGTGTCTATATTGTTTGGCATAGTTTGAAGTAGATAGCATCTTAAGTTGCTGTTGATATCTAATACTTCTAAAGCTATTGTAGAAAATCTCAAGGCTTTTAGAACCTCAACATCTTAAACGTTTACTGTTGTTATAATTCCGCTAAAGTGGCTCCAGATAAGAAACATACCAAAATAACGATTAAAAGGAATACAGGAGTTACCCTGTTGTAAGCCTATAAAAAGTCATAAAGAGAATTAACAAAAACGCACAGTTTCATATTCTTTCAAGGTTCATATTTCTTATTTTTTTTTACTCAGTAGTAAGTACTCTCCTTTCTTCTTCTTCTTCTTTTTCTCCGTCTTTTTCTTCCTGTTTCTATTGTAGGCCTGAGCCTGTTTCTTCTTCTGTTTTTTCTTCATCCTTGTTCGAGTTCATCACACCATGTCTTTCTGGGTCTGCACCTATTTATGTATTCATTCCATTCACTTTTTCGTTTGTATACCTACTCATTTATGTTGTTCGTCGGCTAACACTTGTAATACAGTTAATGTTATTAGTGATGACCTTCGTTATAAGCTTTAATGCAGTATTTAGGAGCTTTATACCCCTATAGTTACTGACTTCTCTTCTTTCACCATTTTTGAACATTGATATTGTGACACTGGTTCTCAAACTATACCTACGGTATTGTGCATTCAGATAAGATGTTTCGGATCAGATTTGTTAATTTGGTTGTTGCTCCCTG
Source organism: Ignelater luminosus (assembly GCA_011009095.1). Classification (NCBI taxonomy): domain Eukaryota; kingdom Metazoa; phylum Arthropoda; class Insecta; order Coleoptera; family Elateridae; genus Ignelater; species Ignelater luminosus. Next base: position 7,825 of record VTPC01003706.1, read on the forward strand.
TCCTTTATATTTCAGCAGATTATTGAGTATTCTTTCTGGTCCAGCCGTTTTTCTAATTTTAGAGACTTTAAAACTTTCTCTACTTTTTGTTCATTGGTTTCTATGTTCTGCCTAATGGCTGGGATGTGCTGGTAGTCACTATTGTAGCCTTTAAATGGTTCTGTCAGGTAATTCTTCCATTCCTCTTCGTGTATTTGATTTGTTTCTATAGGTTCCGCTGTTTCTTTCCGTTGTTGACGTATTATTCTCCACATGTGTTTTTGTACCCCGTAAAAATAATCCTCTAGTCGATGCGGTGTGAGAACTGCTCCCAATGTTCCTCTTTTGTCTTCGTTACTAATGTGTTAGTTTCGTTCCGAATTACTTTGTATTGTTGAAGTGCTTCTGTAGTCTTTGTCGTTTTATAATGTGGGTGCGCCATTGTCTTTTCTCTACATTTATCCTTTATTTCCTGATTAAACCAGGGGCTCAACTTTTTTCCTGTAATACTCTACGGGTTCCCAAAGCTTCGTATACTGCTGATTCTGTTTTCTTATAATTTTTTGCCAGTTTATGTTTACATCTTTATCTTTGTGTATTCGATTGTCTTTGATTATTTGAGTTAATCAATTCTGATACTTTCCCGATAGCTAAAAGGCTCAAGGTACTATAGAAGACAAGATGAAATTCTCACAAAGGACGATCTTAAGTAACTGTGGATTGGTTGGAGATTTTCTAACAGACGAAGTGTTCAACATCGAATTAACTCATTCAATAATACTTAATCTGATTCTACTGTTCCATAAAATACCTCAGTTTAACAATCCTTTTAGACCGCCATCTTCTAATGTCGCAGGACTCAGAACCATCAAAAGTATCCGAAAACATCTGTTTAGGTAAATGCTCTAAACATAATATATCTTTAAGTGGTTTTTCATTGCTTTTCGAAGAAGACACATTTGTATAAATCTGGGGTAGGTTAAGTTCAGAGACTGAGAGTTTACTATACCAAAATTACTGAGCTATGGTCGCTTTAAAATCAGTGATTTTGTAATACATTTCTTTATTATTTAGTAAGGCAAAACCAAGAAACTAAATATCATGCCGGCGTACAAAGACATACTGATTTGACTAATTTGACATCATAGTTCTAACGGAGTATTCGTTTTATCTGATTGTACCGGAGAGATCGAATACACCTTAGGTAGTGATTATGTGTATTGTGTGATATTCCTATTGGTGGTTTAGGTCTTGGTCAGCTGTTATTCATAAAATTAAAGCTTACCGACACTTTTGCCTATTTTGTAACAAAGAAACGTTAAGAATTATGTAAGAAGGTTTTGGCATCAAGGTTAATGCTTGAGAGACTCATCATAGAGTAGATAATGGCAAAGTGCTTTTTGAAAGCAATATTGAAGAAAAACACGATAGATTAGAGAATTAAAAAACTTTTAAGAGAGTGATTACAGTGTTGCTACAACAGTGAAGCATGTTATCAGAAACAGTAGTAAATGTCGGAAATCTTCAGAATTGTAGATTTGTAGCCAGCTTTGGCAACGTTGGTTTTAGTTTTTGTTTATCCACTTTTTCACCATTTTAGCCAACAAAAGTGTAAGTTACAGTTTGTACACTTCATGAACAAAAAAGTTAGCTTTTTTTCAGAATTTCTTCTTTTCCTCAGCCCTAGTACGCCCAGAATTGAGCATAAGCCTCCCTCTCGCTTTTCCAGCTTTCTCTGTCCTGTGCAACTTCTACTCTTTCTATGTCGTCATACCATTGCATATTTGGTCTTCCTCATCTTTTTCTTCCCGCCCAAGGCCTCCATTCAATGATTTTTCTGTTCAATCTTGCGACGTGCCCGTCAAAGTTCCATTTCAAGTGTGTTATTGTCCTCACTATGTCGGTGACTGGTTTTCCATCTGATCCATTCTTTTCTTTTTCTGTTTGCCCATCACGGATCTTTCTACCGCTTTTTGTGTCGTTTCTAATTTTTTTATTATTTGTCTAGTCCACGTTTGCGTGTATTCATCTTTAGACCTATTTGTGTTGCTTCTTTCTCCAATTTATTAACATATTTCTTAGGTCTTCCTCTTTATCGGCAAACAAGACCATGTCATCTGCAAATCTCAGATTAGATAGTTTTTCCCCATTGACATTAATTCCCACTTCTTCCTATGCTATTTTCTTGAAAATTTCTTCTAATGTTAGATTAAATGGTTTAGGTGATATCGTGTCTCCTTGTCTTATTCCTCTTCTAATTTCTATTTTATCTGAGTCTTCGTGTAGTCTTATTATTGCTGTGGCTTATTTGTATATGTTCTTTAGTAGGTTTTTATATCGCTTTATTTAGTTTTTCCACCATTGCCCAGTTTTCTATGGAGTCGAAGACTTTCTCGTAGTCCACGACAATCTGTGTATTGGGAAATTGTATTTAATTGCTTTTTCAATTAATATCTTAATGACTAACAAATGGTTGCATGTGCTATACCCTTTTCTGTATGCTGCCTATTCTGTTGGTTGGTTTGCTACTATTTGCGTGAATAATTTGTATACATGTGACAGCAGACTTATTAGTCTGTAGTTTTTCAGGAGTTTTCTGTCTCCTTTTTTGAACAGTATGATTATAATGGCTTCATTCCAATCTTCCGGTATGTTTTGTTGTTCGAGGCAACTGTTAAAGAGGTTTTCCAGGTGCTTCTTTAATCATTTCTGTTAGGATTTTGTCGCTTTCTGGTGCTTTGTTATTTTTCATTGTTTTTAAGGCAAAGAGGATTTCTTCTTTAGTTATGTCTGGTATATCTTCTGATTCTACAATTATCACTTTGGTATTTGTTCGTGTTGGAGGTCTATTTATTTGTGTGTTATACAAGTTTTTATAAGATTTTTCTGCTTCATTTATGATGTTTTTCCTATTTTTGATTTCTTTCCAATTTTCGTCTTTCAGAGCTTAATTATCTCCGAATCATTTTTCTGACTTCTTTTCTTGTTTGTCTGTACAAGTCTGTAGCATATTGTCTTGTTTGGTATAATTGATTTTGTTCTTCTATTTTCTTTTTCATTTCCTCTTTTATTTTGTTTTTCTTCTCTTTTTTCGTGCTCGCTACCTCTGTTGCAGCTTTTATAAGTGCTGTTTTAATGTCCTTTGATACCTTGTTTACGTCTTGCGTGTTTTCAGTTTCTTTTGTATTGTTTTGAATCTTTTCTTTATAGGTTTCTCGGTTCTCTCATAGTAATTCGGTAGCGATTTGAGCTTTCTTCTTCTTTGTTCCCCCTTTTTTCGTATTCTTTGCCTTTTCTGGTTTTAGTTCTGCTCTGACAAGCCTATGGTCTGTTCCTATGTTGCATGTATTCAGCGTTGTTACATCTGAAATCATCAGTTTGCTTGACGATAGTATTAGGTCTATTTCGTTTTTTGTCCTGACATCTGGACTTATCTATGTCCATTTCCTTTGATATTTTTTGCTGAAAAGGGTGTTTATTGCATATAGTCTTTCTTGTACGAGGAAATCTGCGAGCATGTGTCCTCTTTTATTTCTATCGCCTAATCGATATTTTGCAACGTATTCTTGGTCTTTTCCTTTTTGTTTCCCTATTACAGCGTTGAAATCTCCTATTATTAGATCTTGGTCGCTTTTGTTTTCTTTTCTTGCTTTGGAGATTTCTTCGTATATCAATTCGATTTCGTCGTCGTGTGTAGATGTTGGCATGTATACCTGTATTAATTTTATTCTTTGACTATTTGATGTTTTGATAATTACTTAGGCGACTGACTCTATCAGATATCCCTTTCATTCATTCTACTTGAGAGAGTATTCACTTTATTTTGACTTGCTTCGTAATTATATTTTTGAAATAGAGCGTTTCCTGATTGTAGGATAGATAGGCTGTCTATTACTCTTCTAACTTCGGATAGATCAATTATGTCCCATTTAATTTTGAATGTTTCGTTCTCTAGATCAAAAAGTTGTGCGTCGCATTTTAAAGTTTTGCAGTTGTACGTTGCAATTCTAATTTTGGTATGTTACTTTGCCAATTTCTTGCCTTCTCCAGCATCCTTGAGGCAGACTTGACTTGTTGTCAGTGCGGGATTTTGGGCTTTTTGCCCTACCCGCCTGAGATTCATCCTTTTCTGTTTTTCAACTTGGCATTTTGTAGAGGGGGTTTTGGCATTGAAACGCCACGCTTGCCAGTGCGAGTTGGCGAGTTAGGGATTACATTTCCTTAATTCCCATTGCGACAACAAAGTTGCTGTTGTAGGGTTATCCCGACCATACTCGGTCGTCAGAGCCTCGTTCGTTTTCTAGCAGGGTGTACCACGTGCAGGTAAGGATGACACATGGGTGCCTTGATGTTCCATTTTCGGAATTACTTAATAGCTACATTGAGAATATTAAACTGGCACAAAATAATAAAAACATAAAAGAACTGAAAGTTTTAATATGGAACTTAATACCTTGAAAAGCAACAAAGTAATTTTCTAGGTTAAATAATTAGACAATCTATCTATACAGATTACATATTTGGTTTCATAAAAAAATTTCTTGAAGTGAATGGTATTATTATTATTAAGGTTTTACACTTCAACCGATTTTTAAAGTACCTATAGCACAACTGTTAGATATTAATGACATCTATTTTAAAAGACCAATCTATCTTGACGTTACTGCTGGTCAAGCTGATACAGCTATGCGCAAAGTAAACACCTGAAGATAATTTCCAAAGGAAAAAAAGTTGAAATGATAGATAATAAATGACAGACGTTGAGAAAATTGCCCCATCTAGTCGTATTGAATTCTCAAGAAAGGAAAGAATAAGCCCGGAAATATTTTAATTTTAAGAAATTCAAAGCAGATATTAAAAAGATGTCTTGTTACATTTTACGCATAAAGAGGCTGTCACAAGAAGTTTCTGCAAGATGTAGATATTGCGAATAAAAGGCATCTCCAATTAATCACTAATGGTTTGTTTTAGCAATAAACAAGTCACAAAGCGCATGCTTTCGTATGTTTCCTTGAATTATGAATGAGACACCACTTTCTGTTTTGAAGACAAAGTAAAACATACGTAGCACGAAACAATTGTTTTCTGGTAACACCAAAAATTTACTACATTTTAGTAGGTAAATTTTGAAGTTGAAGATTAAGATATGGAGAATGGCAATTTTTAGTGATAATCAGTAGAAAACAGTGACCAGATACACTTTTGTGCAACAGATGTTTCGATTATTTCCGATTCTCTTTGGCAGATACGAACTAGAAGAAATCTCATTTCCATTATCCTTCCCGGCAACATTGATTTCTTATTTTAGATAAAATGAAACTACCCTACTTACCAAGTCAGGAATTTGCAAGAAAACCTAATTTAAATAAGGTAATGGAACACTGTTTTGTATTGAAGATTCATCAATTAATAAATAGGCTGACTTAACGAAAAAAATTGATTTATGCCCTGTCTCTTTATGCTGTTTGCGCGTTAATTGTATTTTTCTCAGAATTGCTTTTAAATGAAGTTGTAAGTAGTGCTAACTAACTTGTCATTAGCATCAATTGCTTTTTAAATTACACCAGCAAAATATTTTACAGTCACTGAAACGGATGTATTGTTGACTACACTACTGAAAGAAAATAATAAACACTGACACAATAACCTCGTTTTTAAGTATTTCTCTAGTTTTTGTGTTAGACTGTGTTTTGTAAACGAAAAATGTTGAAGAGTTTATTGATCTGGAAAGTATTCATACCAAAAGTTCGTTAGACACTATTTTGTTAAAAAAGTTAAAAATATAATTTTTTTGTTCGAGAGAAATTTACTCAGAATTCACCTTACAGACATTTTAATACCGAGGACGATCTTCAATTCCAACAGTATTCCAAAATAAAATAAAGACGGAACACAATAAATCAAAATATCACGGGAAGCTTATTAATTGTTCAAAATAAACCCGTCCTTGTTAGCTTAGATCCCTTGTTAAAACAAACTTTGAATTTTGGACCAAATTCAACTATTTTCATTTTATGTCTAAATGAAATAATAATAAACAGAGCATAAACGAGGATTTCATTTTTCTTTATTATTTTGGTTAATTTATGGATGAAAAGTTAAATGTTAACTCACCTGCGATTTAGATGTATTTTTAGTGGCGCCCCGTCCAGTTTTGAAATGTAAACGTCTTAAAGCGGAGGTAGCCGTGGTGAAAAGGTCCTCGGGAGGTCGGGGTGATCTAGGGCCCGACTGCGAGCTGACGGTCATCCTAGGGCGAGGACTAGGGCTGCTGCTAGGTGAGCAGCTCTCTGAGGTATTTGCACTCTGAAATAAATTAAAAAAAATTCCTTTAGTTATATTGCTAATGGAATACCTTTAATGGAGAATTTTAAAAACGTATGGTAATATGACATTTACAAAACAATGTCAACTATGTAACGTTATAATTATAAGAATTTACATTCAAAATAAAACACAAAGTTTAAATTAAAATTGAAAATTACTGTTGTAAAAGATTTCCTAATTCAGTGTAATAAAGAATGAACTCTAAGTTTGAATTAGTAAAGATAACATTGAAAAAGTTAACAAAACTGTACAACCGGTTTATAAACTTTACACGATATGTTTCTGTTCAAACCACAGTACTCCACAAGTATTACAAATTCAATGTATACGAAATTTATATTTACCCAGTACTTATATATGTACGTCAGACATGCTTGTGATTTTTAAGATGTGAAGATAAGCTAAAATATCTAGGATAACCAGTGAGAAATTCAACTGTCATTTAACTCCTGTCTATACGAAGATTTGGTACAATTACTAATATTGATTATAAATTTATCCTAATCTAAACTATTATGACACGATACAAGGTGTTCCTTAAAAAATCGGAAAGATTAACGATTTGCATTTTTCAAACAGCTTGTTCAGTTGAAACTTCAATAACGATTTTCAAAAAACAGACCTCTAATTTGTAATACTGAGACACTCAAAACTTCTTTTTCAGTAAGAAAAAACTTCAACAAGCAGTTGAATGACGCCGGCGCACAGTGGTCCGAGCCGAACATTTAGGGGGACAAAAGTCAAAGAAGTAAGTAGAATGGATGATGGTTGGTGTATAACGGTAATTTGGGCCCCTGATTACAAATTTGTCATCAGAATTGAGAAATTCAAAATGGCGGAACAAATATGGCGCACATAATTGCAAAACCTATTTTATTTACTCAAAAAAGAAACAATTGAATAATTAAATAAATGAACCAATATAGAAATAAATGAATGAATGAATGAATAATTAAATAAATGAACCAATAAAGAAATAAATGCTTTTAGAGATGTTGATAGAATTATTTATTAAATCGATTCCAATATTAATAGAGATTTTACTTTGTTAGTAAGTTCGGGTGGATTTTTAACGAGAAATTTGCCCAAACATGAAGTCAAAGGATCTGAAGATTCTAACAATCTATGAAACAAATCGAGATTGGTTTCGACGCAAGGATATAATAATTAGTTAAAAGTTAAATGATTAATTTACTAAAATTGTAAAAAAATCCTTAAATTCAAATAAGTGACAACTATTGATATAAATCATAGCATAGTAATCTATGACCGATATTTGAGAATAAAATTTAATATAGAATTGTCATTTCAACATCTACAGTCCAGTCACTTTATACATTTACCTCTAAAAACATCCAACTGAAGATTTTCCTTCGGAATTCTCTTTATTTGGGCGTCAAAAATAATTCCTCAAAAGTCTATAAAACCAACTGGACTGCTACAGAAGTTACAGAAGGTCAAAGGTCACGAAAATCAGTTTTTCTCAAATATCTCAAAAACTATTGGTTTTACGTAAATTTTGTATGTTTACGAGATATTTGGGAAAAACTGATTTTTGTGACTTTTGACCTTTTGTAACTTCTGTAGCCGTTCAGTTGGCTTTATAGACTTTTAAGGGATTGTTCTTGTCGCAGAAATAAAGAGAATCCCAAAGGAAGATCTTTAGTCGGTTGTTTTTAGAGGTTTGGCCTTTTTTTTGTATAAAGTGACTGGGCTCTCTAACCTAAAATTATCAAAAATCTGAAATTTTGACATCATAGTACTTTTCATTTGTAAACCCATTGATGAAGACCATAAAAAAAGAGATAATTCGAGTTAAGATCATTACAAAATGTATGGATGTTACATAGACACACGATAAGGCGATATTGCACCAAAGAAAAGTTTTGATTTACTATAACTTTTGAATAGGCAAGTAAAAGCAAATGAAACTATTCCATAACTAAGCCTAACAAATTGATACGAGACCTTAAAACATGTATGATGCAAAAAATAATGAATAATGATAACTTTATATTAAAATTACACAGTTACTATTCATAAAACTAAGTATGTACGCACAATTACAGACTTACCAGAGCCTATCGATGCCATGATATATACAGATGGCAAACCAAAACACACTGGAAGCGTTCAGAACAGATGCGCGTTTTTCGAGTCTTGTATTTGATAACAGCGTTAAAATATTTTATCGGTCGTTTTATTTTTGTCGGTTGCAGCCCATATTTTGTAATAATGTACCTAGCAATAAGAATTACAACCATATTTATAAACAATTTGTAGTTTGTTAATAATTATGTGCGCCATTCTGGATCCGCCATTTTTAATTTTACAATTTTAACCTTAAATTCGTAATCAGAGACCCGAATAACCTTTTTATGCACCAATCATCACCCATTTTACTTATGTTTTGGACTTTTGTCCGCCTAGATATTCGGCTCAGACCACTGTGCGGCGTCGTAAAGGCTGGGTTTATACGCCGGTAATGTTAAGGTGGCGTTGATTATGATCAACAATGAACCAGAAGTAAGGCAATATGAAGACATCTTACTTAGAAATATAAAGGTCGGTATATATGTCATGCTTTTCTGAAACACTTTGTAGAATTAAAAATATTTCGAGAAAGCGGAATCAGATATTCTGCAAAACTTTCCTTAAAAAAGTGTTTTGATATTTCCACAAATAACAAATAGTTGTAACACTCTGTATCATAACTATCCCTAAGAAACCATTATAGCATGCAGTTATTTTTAGGTGTAGTCTTTACAATGTTAATTTAAGTGGTTTGCTTTGTCAGGGACGGCTTCAGATGTGGAGAGAGATGTGGTAAACTTCATATTTGAAAGCAAAGTCATAAATAGTTAGATACGTTAATTCAGAGGTCACCGACATGGTTTCCAACCGACATTCTGCGTGTTTAACTAAAGCAAAATTTTTTGTAACAAATAGCTTTTAATATTTGTACGTACATATCCTTCCATCATTACATGAAACTTTAAAATGAGAGATTATAGTACGATTTGCTATCTGTTGCAATTGCTTTCCATCGTGCTGGCCCAGTAAATCAAGAGTCAGTCCTCTCGTGTTCGAGCTTCCATAAGAACATCTAAATTTGAAAAAGAAAATCGAGAACTTTTTTTCTACTTTATTTCTTCAATCATTATGTTTTATGTAGTTTAGGAAAACGAAACACAGATCTTAGCGAGGGATCAAATAAAATGCAAGCTTGGTTGAAAAAAGTACTTTCGTCACTGCGACCACCGATTGGGACTACTTTTGTTTCAAAACG
>VTPC01003706.1:38758-50896 GCA_011009095.1 Ignelater luminosus
TAGTTTTATTTAAATTTCCCACCGGAGGATTTTTGGATGCGAGTGTACTTAGTCAACATGTAGCTCCCCCGTACACGCCCACTCAGGCTTTTCTGAGGTTGATCGAGCTGTACTTGTTAAGTGATATAGCAGTACGGTAACACAATTATTAAATTCACAGCTGACGCATAAGCGTCATTTAAATCAATGAGACTTTCTGAAGAACTGATCTGTCTTTGGAAACGAGCAATATGAAGAAGAAAAAATGAAATAATTTATGAATACCTGTTTGATATGTGCGAGGTGAGTGAAGAATAAATCAGTGAAAGAAAACAAATACTACCTTAGATTGTGGTTTGGAATAATTGGCATAGTTTGATCATTAAAGTGCTTCTTGTTAATATATTTGTCCGTCAAACACCAACAATAATTTTTAATTTAATATTCTGTTACTGCAGGAATTTAAAAGATTAACTCAAGTTAGCTGTTTTGTTTTGTTTTACCTAAAGGGCGATGTTCTTTGAATTAACTCCGACTGTAATTATTTTGGACTGTCTGAAGAGATTCCAGTGCGAAGATGTTTGCTGGCTATAGTTAAAACAAGCGTTTTCTTCCGAAACGGAAAGTGTTAGTGGAAAAATTGCAGGGAACAGAATAGAAAATCAAGTCTAATTGACATGCCTAGGTCCTTAAGATGCGCTGCAACTAACCAGAACTAAATAGTAGCAAGAAAGGATCTGGATAGTGATTTAGATAAAGATAACAGAAGGACCCTAAATGTGATAACAGGTAGTAAGCCTATACCTGTCGATCTTGATTCTTCTAGTTATGATCATCGCGATTGCATATTATTAAGACAGTAATATAGCTACAAGCAGAAAGTAGTTTTTTGTTATAATATACTTACACTGAAGGTAAATTCTTAATTTTGATTTAAACCACAGTGGTCTACAGTTTAGATAATAACGTTGCACCTCTTGCATTTAATTGATCGTCAGTAGTCCAGTCAACGAAGGGGTTATAGAGGGCATGGAAAGGGGAAAATTTTTCTTTTGAGGAATGTATTGAGGGTAGTTCAAAGGCAAAGATACTAAAAGTAAGAATGGTCCCTCTCTTCGGTTTCTTGCTTATAACTCGGAAACGGTGCTTCGTATGGTAAGAAGTATTCCCAACAAAATAAAAGATATGGAAATGTTCTACAAGACTGTCTATATTCATTTTCTTTCTATGTGTTATAGTTTCCGAGATATTCGCCAGCGAAAATCAATAATTTTTGAAAAACTTTTTTTTGCCTAACATTTTTCGTCAAACTTGTCCTTCTAACTCCTCAGGTTTATGTTTTACAGAAACGTCGTCAGACAGGAAGTTGTAGAGCATTCAGTTCCCTTTAGAGATATGTAATAGCTACTAATTTATCTTCTACAGGCCAGAGGTTACAGCAATTTGAAGTTTTTGCATACATTTTGTGATTTCTCAAGAAAAGTCAATGGATGCCCAAAAGGGGGTTGTAGAGGAATTCTTCTCTTGAGAAATATGTTACGGGTAGTAAGGAAGCAAAGATACTAAAGACCCCGCCTCTAGCCCTTCCGCTTTAGGGGGGGTGGGGAGGTTCCTTTTGTCGGTTTTTCGCTTATAACTCGGAAATGGTGCGTCGTACGGTAAAAAGTATTCCTTACATATTGCAAAATAAATAAATTTCCTAGAAGAATGTTTATATTTATTTTCTTCCTATGTGTTATAGTTTCCGAGATATTTACCAGCGCAAATCTGTAATTTTTGAAAAACTGTTTTTGCCTCACATTTTTCGTCGAAGTTGTTCTTCTAACTCCTCAGTCTTATGTTTTCGGAAAAGGCGCCAGACAGGGAGTTATAGAGTATTAAATTTCCTTTAGAAATATGTATATTTACTAATTTATCTTCGACAGGTCAGAAGTTACAGCAATTTGAAATTTTTGGATAAATTTCGTGATTTCTCAAGAAAGGTATACTTTTGTGATTATCGTTATTTATGTATTAAGAAACTGGAATTTAAGAAAAGTCTTATCTAGCCTTGGCAATTCGCTTTTGGGCATTCATTGACTGGACTACAGTGATACGAGGTTTAGAATGTATGTCATTTCTACGGACAGGTAATTTGAAGGAAAAAAAACGAAAATCTTCTCACATAGTAAAATAATAAATTGATTAGAAAAATCTAGGATAAGCTATTTATCAGGTCTTGGAACCGGATCTCAAGCTTTCAATTTTTTTCTAGGTGTACTAAAATTATCGTTCATTGTCTGAATGCTTTGTTAAGTTGACCTGGCAAGCTGGCTTGCCAAGAAAATGACTAGAAAGTAAAATTGGCAGTTTAATAAAGTGCCGAAGCATTAAGCAGTGTTGACCAATACCCAGTCGACTTACTAATAGCTTTTCTTACTTGTCGATGCAAATCTGATATAAGAATACAAAAATTTATTTAATACACACTGTTTGTTGGCAAGTAAGCTTACTAGAGCCGTCTAATTAAAATTAGCTGTTCCGGTCGTTGAATGGGCGCTTGGTAAGTCAACTTACTAAGGAACTCAGACATCAAGAACCTTCTTAACCGATACCAGGTAGAGGAAAATCATATACAATATGGATACATTCAAAACAGGAATATTCTTGACTAGTGGAAGAAAGATATTTTGACATAACAATAGCAAACACAATATTTTAAAGGCAGAATTTTTGCTCATGGAATTGCAAATGGAATCTTGGTCTTTCCGAATCAAAAACTGTAAGTTTACATGTTGTTTTTACTTTTGTTTACTAAATGTGTCTAATCTACTACTTCTCAGAGATAAATTATCAATAATGTCTTATTCGTGAATGTATTTTTTGGCCATGAATATGTCAATTAATAATTTGAAAGAAAAACAAAACATTCAAGTGGTCTCATATTTCTTCTTCTTCTGCTTCCTATAAAAGTTTTAAATTTCCATAATTTAGATCAAATTCTTCTCCAATATATCAAATCAATAAAAGTAAACTAAATAACTATTTGCCCCTAGAGTTAGAAATAAGTAAATAAAAACAAAACAAATTAGCAGATAGATCTTTAGTTGTATTAGTGCACCTAAATGTTTACTCTCTCCCTGTAAAAGTAACATTTTTAGGTCAAACAACAAATAAGATTAAAAGTTAGTTAATTTAAAGATCACTAATAAGGTTTAGGTCGATTTAGTTTAGAGATTAGGTGAGATTCGGTGTCGACTCCTGTTACGTTTTGTCTTTGATAACCACACGCTCCTAACAAAATTTTACGGGTGTACTTTGTTTTGGTCCTTTAACCTGTTTATTTATTAATTCCAAATGTAATTGATTCCATTTTTTCTATACATAAACAAAATAAAAACCAAATCAAAAGTTAGTTTTAAATTATTTCAGAGTTGGAACAACAAAACAAAAAACTGTTTTAAAGCATGTAAACGTAATAACTGTATTTGGTTTCACTAAAATATTTTCCAAATTTCCTGTTTGGTGTATTTCAAGACCCTTCTAGAAGTATTTCTGGAATTGTTGTAATATTCGTTAAAATTAACCAAACACGTTTATAAATAGTTGTTTGTATCTGAAAAAGCTTAATAACCATTTGAAATTCTCTCTGTAATTATTGTATTTTCTGTTTTAAGATATTTCCAAAACTATAGAAGACTGAAAATATCAAATTTAATATTTAATTTGTCAACTTCATCCAACTTGTGCTGTAATTAATTTTGCTAGCAGTAATAAGTGAAATGGAATGTTTATTGTGGATAAATGAACAGTAAGAATTCTGTAGTGTCTCTGAACTCAAAATATAAATAATTCTGCATGTATACCTTACATTCAACGCCTACTTAAATACACTGCACTGACATGCTTTGAGTTTAATTTAACGAAGTATGTATTTTCATACTTCCTAGTTAAACACATGACATACAAGTCTCATTAATTAAAGTAATTGATGTATGGATTTAGAAACAAAAATTCTAATAATTTATTGTGAAGAAAATAAAGAGCTGCGTCATTTTGTATGTAAATAATAGTGGAATAAACATTTAAAATATTTGCATTTCTGTTCAGCTCGTCTTGTGACGGAAAGATAAATAAAGATGTCATCAAAATAAGCTTGGATATATTAAATTTGTCTATGGATGTACAATATTGCATTTTTAACGTTATGAAGACTTGGTTATAAAGTAAAACATATGAAAAACAATTTAAAAATTGTTTTCAAAATGCGGAAGCAATTTCTTGACAATTTCTTTTTTACTTTAACCCAATTCTATACTTAACAGAAGGCGTAGTTAGTGACAACCCGCATTAACTTAAACTGATAGGTATCTAAATATAAAAATTTAGTACATCATTGTCTTGTTCGTATAATTCTTACAAATCGCCAGACGAAAACTTAAAAAACAAGCTAGCGGAAGAGTTGATTTTTTTATTATTTTTGGTTGAGAATTCCTTAACAGATCTTAAAGGATGTTTCAAATAAAAACAAATGTGACATGGAATGCTCTTAATTAATAATCTCGGGTTTTAAGAGAACTTCATAAAGATGACAGGTAACGTACTTAAAAATACTTTTTCTGGAGGTTGACGTATTGCCTTAAGGAGTAATTAACACCTCAAAATGTGACTTGAATTGACATTGCAAAGTAAATAAGTATCTGAAAATAGATATGCATTGCAGAAAATACAATTCTGGGGGTTTATATCATCCGCGAAGAAACTTATAAATGCAAGCAGATTTAATCTAATATGATTTCACATATGAGAAAACTGGATTGTTAAGAAAGCAAAAACCTTGAAGCAACATATACCTGTCATGAATTTGATTTCATAATATTAATTTGTGTGAAAAAAATTTAATGGAAATGAAAGAGGCAATTATGTATACATCAGCGAATTTGTAAAATTTGTCGAAGTTGTCAGAATTGGATTTGGTCCAAGACATTGATACGAAAGAATCACTAACAGTTTTCACTTTATACGACAGTAAAGATAATGACACAATCCACTTTAGTATTAGGTCATGACATTTGAAATTTTGTTCCATATAGTTTGTTGAAATTCTTTCATTAAAGCTGGCTTTTGTTTTCAGATAAATTGACAAGGTAGCAAAACCGATCTTACTTCTAAATATTCTGTTTAACAGCACGCTATATTTAATATCTGATCAAAAGTTTATTCGCTTAAAAAGTGGTCCATCTACAAAACCATAATGTAGCGTGCCATACAGAGGCGAAATCTTTAAAGCTAGAAAATCATTTAGAGATATAAAGTTAAGATCGTAACTAGTCCGCTTCTCTTTAGCATAAGGCAGATGTTTCTGGAATTTGCCGGCAAACATATCTTCGTTCAGAATTTACTCATCATTACCTGGAAGTACAAACATTCTTTATCATTTTCAAGTTCATAAATTCGCAAACCAACTTTCTTTGGTGCAGTAAATGTCTGGATAAGTAAAAAAGACAGACCAGCTTTTATGCGCTTAGTCGCATCTGACACTACTTTATTCTTCTTCGAATATTTCTATATTCCGTAAAGTGCCGTTCGGGATCCTTCTTTACTTTTAGTTCCAACATAGTCAATTAGTCACATCCAAAATTGACATAAAAATTATTGAATCCAATTACTTCACTTCTTACAGTTCGTAGGGTACATGCTATCAAAGCTATATATTTGTCCCGTTTCCTGTGATCGTTGCCCATATATGTAGTTGCGAATTATTGTCTGGATGACTATTGTAACGTTCGACTGGATTTGCACAGATAAGTGTGATACAATTTGTACAACTTCTACAATTCTCAACTAGTACGCAATTAGAGGCCACCGTCACAAATCAAAAACTCTTGAAAGCCATACATAAAAATTTTCGCCAAATAAAATTAAGGATTTGTCTTTGACTGAACAAACAGGACACAGCAAAACAAATATTTGTTGAAATAGTTACAAGCAAATATAAGAGGAGGCTGGCCATTTGCCATGGTCTATAGAATTAGCATCTTCTGTTCTGGATTTTCTTGCGCACAAATTGTTCAGCATCGGACGTATTGTGCCACATCCTACCGCATCTTAGACCATATAAACTTTTGATGACGACTCCAATATAAGAGTTCTTCCCTTGTCCTTAGGAACAACCAATTCCCATTTCCAATAATCTAGGACAATTTCAGACTGTGACAGAGAATATACTTAGTATACAATAGGCCGTTTTCATGAGGTCGAGTAGGAACTCGTTCTTTCATACGTAGGTACCAAGAACCGGTTGCATTTGCAAATGTATTAACATAAATAAACAACGGAATCAACGGATACAGGCACAGACTTAGACAAAAAGTCAGAAACTACGTTTAAATCAAAAGATTGTAAACGCACAAACCATCTCACCAAACGACCTATGGAATTTTTAATCTGTGCCGCTATAGAAATGAGGTATGATCTATAATCACAGTAAACTCTGTACCTTTGAGATACTGCTGAAGATTCTTAATACCCCGAATAAGAGCTAAGCACTGTCTTTCTGTGGTCTTGCTTTTCAACTTCGTTAAAGATCTAGACAGAAAAATTACTTTTACCCTATCGTCAACCTGTTGGGTAAGTCGGGCCAATTTTACTGTAAAATAAAAGGTCGATCCAAATATAGGCAAGTGATCATTGGTGCAGACATAAGGCAAATTTTAATAAATTGGAAAGCATTTTCACATTTAAAAGTCTAAACAAAAGGGACGTTTTTCTGGATCAAGGTGCTATAATCTTCGAGAAATTAGGGATGAAACGTCGGCATCATCTAGATTCCAGACATATTAAGAAATTGATATACTTTGGTAAAATTCGAGAGTGTAGAAACCTTTAAGATAGCAGTTACTAACCTAAATAGTAAAATAGAGACCTGTAAAAGTATATCAGGCAGATATCAAACCTTCGAGTACTGTGGTAGGAATATCAAAATCAGGCGAAATAATAATTATATCATCTAGATATACGAAGAAGGTGGTAAATCAGCACCAAAAACCTTATCTATCAAACGTTGTCATATGGCAAGTGCGTTGGTTAAACCAAATGAAATCCTTTTGAAGTGATACAGTCCTCTATCTAGAACAGTAAAAGCCACAATCGGTTATATGACGGTAAGCTGATTTAATGTCAATGAAACTTTTAAGCCCTCCAAAATGGCAGATACACAGGATAAAGGTTAAGCGTCTGTTTGGGTGATAGCACGCAGCGCAAAATTTATAAATAATAAAACTGGAGATGAGCAGGTGCTTGAAGAAATTTAATGATATCTATGTCTAGCATTCTATTAAGTTTTTTACCGATTACCTTTTGCTTGAAGGAGAACGCTAGATACTATCTTTCTTTTATTGGTTTAGTTCCAGACGTTATTGTGATTTTGTGCTTGTTCACGTTAGCAAACTCAAAGCCTTCGCCCATTTGAGCAAACATCTTGTGTAAAGCGTTTCAAACGTATTACGTTGCTTTGATGTTAAAATATCTTCTATTCTTATACCAATCACCCATACTTGCTTTGATGTGCTAAAATGCTAAACATCATTTCTGAAATCGGGTACAACATCCATACTCAACTAAAAGTCCACTTCAAGAATCAATTGCAATGACAAGTTAGATGCCATCAAGATGTTCAAACTTTTAATTTTGTTTATTAAACAAGCTGGAGTTCTAATCTTACTTAGAGGTACCGGCGATAAGTGCCCAGTTTTAAACCTAACCCTAATAGAATGACCATACCTGTTCTTCTTACCAACGTAGTACTTTTACCTCAATCTAGGTGTCTTGACATACGATAACCAAGCACAGAAATTTCAAATAAAGTTTCTTATCTCCTTTGGCTGGAAGAGCTAAAGAATAAGAGTTCGAAGATAAACACAGATAAGGCAAAGCTATTAATAATCTTAAAAACTAAATTCTATACAAATGCAACAATAGAAGGATAACAACTAAAGCAAGTAGAGGGCATTAAATATTTAAGAACAATGGTAGAAAATAGTGAGAGATTTAACTTAGAAATTGATACACAGATTGCAGCAACGGCAACACTATACTACAGTATAAAAAATAGGTTTCTGAACAAGAACGAATAGTATCTAAGAAAACAAAGATCAGAATAAATAAAAGTGTATATTTACCAACACTCATAAGTGGAAGTGAAACGTGGGTACTTACAAAAAAACACAAGAACAAAATACAGTCGGCTGAAATAAAATATCTGAGACGAATGGCTGGACATAGAAGAATAGATAAAATTAGGAATACGAATATAAGAAAACAACTACAGATCAATAGCGTCGAGAAGTACATAGAAAGGGCCCACATTACACACACATTACCAGATGCACGACAAACAAAGAAAGTATGGACAGCTAGGATAACGGGAAAAAGTAGCAGAGGCAGACCTAGAAAGGAATAGAATGGTGCAATAGGCGAAAGAATAGAAAAAAAACGATTGGACGTAGAACCAGGCGGCACACAATTTTCGAAGATGCCAATTTAGGGGAACATTTAGTAAAAACCTTAATTCCAGAAACCATTAAATAGTAACAAAGAATAGTAACTAAAATGTTTGTCTAAGGCGATTGTCAACTATTAGACATACTTCTTGGACGCATGGGCAGAGTAGTACTTCCAAACCCAGTGTAGGTAAACAATTCGTTTAGCTAAGCTTTGACGTACCTATCGACCATTGTGATTCTAAGTGAGAATAACTGTTTGAAGTGTTTTTTTGAAGCCAATATTTTTATTTCACCATGTCTACTAGTTCATCAGGTTAGTAATACATTATTTCTTTTGTGTAAAATTACATTTTTACTTTAAATAAATGCGATTTTTGGATACAATAAAAAAAAAGGTAATCTGTCTACTTATCGTACCTTGTTAGAGTAAAATAAAAAAAGTACCTTTTGTTCCGATGAAGAACTTATGTAACAACGTAGTAATATCGTTTATCATTTTATATAAAAAAGCTCTATAGTCGTAGTTGAGTGGAAGTTATTTAATTTGAATTTATTTGTTTCCAGGTCTCCGTCATAATGACGAAATTGCAACTGTTCGAACTATTTTCGAAAAATAGTTCAGTATCTCAAGCAAATACTATTGCTGCAAGAAAAAAGATGGTTGAATACATCAAATCCAAAATGCCAGGCATACGAGAGGAAGAAGTTCTCAATAAAAGTTAATTTTTTTCCGACAAAATTGTGATTCGTGGAAAAAATAAGAAAATTTTTATAAACAAAACGAAGATTGGTTAAATCAACCGTTATATCAACCTACTGATCCATTACATCAGAGTGACATTACTGCTACACCTAAGAGTCAATTACGAGCCGTCAAAGAATTTCATTCATTGACTGATAGATCTAAAAGAAAGCGTACAAAAGCTTTGGTGTTGAGTCATACTTCTGAAGAACTCGCTTTTGCTTCATAATCGAGTTACACGAAAACAGGCAAGAGGAACATTGCTTACGTTTTAAAAAAAGCTGCAAGTTCTAGTCCTTGATCACTAAGAGCATTAAAAAGAATGCAAGCATCTAAAAGTGCCATGGAAAAAAATTTAGCAGAAGGAGCTCTGGCTCTGATCGTGGATGCAAAAGTAACGAGAGCTCAGTATTTGAAACTAAGAAAAGCTGCAAAAACACTGCAACTTGTATCCTTCTTACGATGAGGTATTAATAGCAAAAAAGAGTATTACCCAGACGAGATACAGATAACAGAAACTAAGGGAGAGATTAAGTTACAAAGTCTGCTGGATCATACTATTCGTCGTCTAGCCATCGTTCAAGTTGATGTATTATCACGAGTTGTTACTAAAGGTGTAACAACTCTAACCATGACTTATAAATGGGGATTTGATGGAAGTTCAAACCATTCAATATATAAACAAAAATTCCAGGATTCAATAGATTCAGATTTATTCCTGACCGCTGCGCCACTAAAAATGTCAGCAGAGCACAACACTTCAGATGAGATTCTATGAATGAAACCAAGCTTGTCATCTACTCGGTTTTGCATACCGATCAAACTACTGAAAAATTTTGAGAATATGCCATGGATACTGCTAAATGCTTTATAAATTTATATGGCTGGTATAAAATGCCAACTAGCGTCCATAAAATATTGATACAGGGTGCTTACGTGATGGATATCCTTTTGCTTTGAATTGGCCAACTAAGCGAAAAAACCTTAGAAGCAAGACATAAGAATGCCGTTACTTTCGCACTCAAAAAATTGGGAGAAAACAAAATATAGAAGACCTACTACATGCTCCTTTGGTGTCTTCAGATATGGTTATATCGCCTTTAAGACCTCTGCCAAAATGGAAATTGAATAAGTTGTCTGAAGAAGTCTTAGGTTTACTTTGCGTGCCTGAAATTAATCCTCAGACACAGACAACACGAGAGGATATATCAGACAACCCGTCGAGTGAAGAAAGTTCAGAAAGTGATGTTGATTCTGATTTATAATTAATTTAATAAAGTCTGATTTACTATTTTTTGGCTAAAATTAGTATTTTAATTGATCCTTTATAATCCAACAATAACTATCATAAATGAATTATTACAACAATAATTTCACGATAATCTTCAAAACTACTTTAAAAATCAATTAACAATAGTTACCAGTGCTCACAATATTAATTTTACAAAAGTTTCATACTTAGTTCAAAATTTCCCCCTACATTCGCATTTCCGATCACTGTGCGGCAGTACAATCCAAAGGGTGAAAGACATGGAAAAAATGGGTCAACTAAAGCTTCTAAAGATGGCAATTCCTCTACGTTCACAAGGCAGAAGAGGATACGATTATCTAAATATATCTTCTTTGGCATACACAATAATAAAATCCACTAACGCCTTCCGCTGAATAAGGTAGACAGATATAGAAGTTTTAGAGTTAACTACCTTACGTGATATCACTCCGTAGTCTTCTAATGATCTGCAAGGAGGCTTGCTTGACCATTAGGACTCGCGTGTTTTGTGTAACCAGCAGTACCACATTTCATGCACGCACTCCTTACATTTACGGCCAGGCTGTTTATGTTTCTAACAAATAACTTTCTTGCTAAGGGTTGCCTGTGAGTTATCTGTTTGTTTATTATTAACAAATTAGCACTGAAGTATCTTGAAGATCGATAAGTGATAACTGATGCGACATCATGCGACATGCGCTAACTCTAGCTTTTACATAGTTTTTTGTTTGAAAGTTTTGTTTGGTGGATTATATCAATTTGCCCACCAGTTGCATTTTAAAAAATCTTTTCATACATGAGGAACTCTTTGGCAATTTTGATATTTTGCAGCGCTTATCAGGTTTGCAAATAAGGAGCAAGTTTCATCGAATATGATTAACATGTTTTCTTCCGTTGTTCCTTACCTAGCATTTTCGAAACAAAAACGATTAATTTATATTTATCACCATTAGAATATTCTTCGAGTCTTTTTCTTGAAATCATTCCAATCAGCAAAAAGATCTTAGCATGTTCTATATTGAAAAAGAGAATCTTACTTAAAAAATTTAAACACCGACTGAAATAAATGTGCCACGTAATTTTTGACTCCATCTTCCACAAAGGTAGCGACATTAGTTGTGCCATCAAAATAAATATTTTATTTAAAAGTGATGTTGGCTACGATTTTTTATAATTCATATGAAGTTAAGATATTTGTGAAGATGGATATGAATATTTAATCTGTGTCCAAGATCATCAGGCTGAATTTGCTTCGTATGGGTTGCAGTAACTGTATTGCTTGACGTTCTTACATTTTACATGCACAAATACTTAGGTTGGTAAAGACTGTGGTTGATGTTGAAGAAACCTGCTTATTTGTATTGACAACCTATGTGAAGATGAAAAAGTAGCTTAAAAGAATGAGACACCATGTAATCTATCTACAAGATCATCATGGTGACTACCTATAGTGGCTGAATTTGATGAAGATAAGTTTCACCTTGCAAACTAATAATAATAATAATAATAATAATATAATAAATAATAAAGTTGTATATTTAGCCATTCTATTTCTTTGTACATTCAATAATAAAATTATCCTTACAATTTACATATCAAAATTATTTTAAACCATAACTAACAATTAACATTAAATATAACAAGAAATATACCCTAACAATAAA
>VTPC01003707.1:0-21886 GCA_011009095.1 Ignelater luminosus
GCGCATGAACGATACCTATGCAATAAAATAATAAATAGAGAATGCTGTATCTCGTTCCACAAATAAAACACGAATGACTATTTTAAAAATTAGTGGTATTTCACGGAAGATGTGTTTGGAGAAAGGAAGGATTACACTAAAAACAACATACATATGTAATACCAAATGTGATTACATTTTATGAGTTACAATAGTTACATCACTGGCCTTAATAGAATTCTTGTATTATCGTAATTTATAAATCAATAAAAAGTGATTATCTACCCAATTACAATAATTTCTTTTATCTTTTTCCTTTGTAAGCTATTATTAGTAGCATTAAAATCTTAAAATTACCTTAAACATTAGAATTTTTGTATATGCATAATTATTCGCTTTTAAGGTTACCTCTTGAATGTTCTGCGTTGAATGAAACGTGTTTGTTTTGCAATTGCTCAGAAGGTAGCAATAAATCGTACTGACCATTAATTATAATTATTCATTTTCAATGCTGCTAAGAAAGCGTTGTTTTATAATTTTCTAGGAATTTGAGGGCACACGCTTTTCTTTTTCTTTTTTGACAACGTAACAGTTTCGGAGTTTCTTATAAATTCTCTTTTGTAAAATTGTGAATTTATTGTTTTGATTTGTGTAACACAACACAGTTATCCTTTTCTATAAAATCACATTTCCTGATACTCTTTTAATTCTTTAACTTTTTTCTAGACTTATAACCTACTATTACTAAATCAATCAATTCTACTGCCCTTATCTTTCTAATTCTAATCTAGATTTAATAATTTCTTAAACAGATCTGCATAGTAGTTTCTGCACAAAAACCTGCTGTGAACTAAAGTACTGAACACTTCGGTCACTCACTCGTGCTGTCTTGTTCCAACTTTTTCGCATAATCCTCCCAATACAGTGGGCGCGTTTAGCGAACGCAACAGTTGAGTATGCTGACTAGTAGCGACTCTGAACGAATTTGTTGAGTAGACGCTGACTTACAACCGCTGCTAAATCACGTCAGCTGTTATTTTTCCGCTGAGATAGGTTGAGTGCGGTTAAATTCAGATTACCGCCAACATATATCGTCGTGGGAGTATTAAGCGGTTGCGTTCAGAGAATTGGCAACGATTGGCAATCATCAAAGCTAAACATGTTGAGCGCTGAAGAGCGCTATTAGTCAACGGTTGTGTTCGCTAAACGCACCCAGTGTTAACCTTTTAAAGATCTCCTTATCGATCAAGGGCAGAAAATAAACAATCTAGAAAGCTTCAAAGGTAGGGGAGATAAGAAGAGCCCATTCGGTTTCATTACCCTAATTAACGTACTACTATCTTCAAACTGTCAACCGTACTCGCAAAGATACTTAGCTGAAACCACTATAGTTTGACGTCTGCTAGCACATGCGTTTGCTAAATAATCTTGTATGCTTATTGCACACTATTTTCGCTTGTACGCAGGGCATTCTCGTATCTGAAGGACATCCTAAAATAACCAGATTTTCTCACCCGGGAGTTTTTTGGGTCGCTGATTACGAATCCGGCATTAGTTTCCCGGAAAAGTGAACTTGACCGTGGAAAAACGGAAAATTTGGCCCAATTTCTGGAAAAAGTTTTCTTGTTTGTGAAAATTTTGAATTTTAACTCGCAAATGGGTCTTAGGGGTTCTTTTTGGTCGCTGATCACGAATCCGATATTAGTTTTTCTTGAAAACCACCTTGGCCGTGGAAAATTGGAAAACTTTGCCCAATTTCGGAAAAAAGTTTGGAATTTCAGCTCGATAATGGGTTCTAGATAGTTTTTTGGGTCGCTGATTACGAATCCGATATTAGTTTTCCGGAAGAACCATCCTGGCCGTGAAACATTGGAAAATTTTGCCATTTTCTTCATTTTTCTCATGTTTAACTGCTCTTAGGTGGCAGTTCATCTCGCTTTCGATGCAGTCGACATGTTTGGAACCAGTTTTCACTGTTGCAGTAAAAATTGCGGAAAACCCGTGGAAGATCATGGGGAAATTTTCAAAAAAACCTGTTTTATGTCGATTTCGGGGTAATAGTAATGCTGCCACTTCGAAATAACAACGAAAACATCTAGAAAGAGTATAGCTTTCAAGAAAATTTTTTATATGCGCGCACCCCTTCAGATATGTATGTATAATACATATTATTACTATATAGATAAAATTTTCTTTTTCGGAAAACTAATATCGGATTCGTGATTAGCGACCCATAAAACTATCTAGAACCCATTTTCGAGCTGAAATTCCAAAATGTTTTTAAAATTGGGCAGTTTTCCAATTTTCCACGACCAGGGTGGTTCTTCCGGAAAACTAATATTGGATTCGTAATCAGCGACCAAAAAGAACCCCTAAGACCCATTTGCGAGTTAAAATTCCAAATTTTCACGAACAAGAAAACTTTTTTCAGAAATTGGGCCAAATTTTCAGTTTTTCCACGGCCAGGTTCACTTTACCGGAAAACTAATGCCGGATTCGTAATCAGCGACCCAAAAAACCTCCGTGTGACAAAATCTGGCCCATTTTGGCTCATTTTGTCGATTTGTTTTCAAACTGAATAATAGCTCCTGAAAGTGCATCCAAAAAGATGCATTTTCCCCTGTAGAAATGCAATAACAAAAAACGTCAAAATACTAAAAGGTAACATTTTTTCTAGACAACTCACAAAATCGATTGCCGCAAACCGCATGAAAATCCATCTTGGCAATTTTTTTTCGACCTTTACAGCTTTATTTCCTCGACTAATAGGAAGGCGGCCTATTTTCAATCAAGGCGTAGCGTAGGGGTGGTAGGTAGGTAGGCAGATCTAGATTTGTTTTCTGTTAAGTTGACTGCTCACTGTGTTAATAGCCGCATTTTGCGAGTTCTAAGTTCTCTACATATAGCAAGTTCCAGATTATTACCTACTCCGGCTAGGGGTGGCGGTGTTAAAGGTATAAAACCGAGAGTAGCGTGCACTGAAACTGTAGCCACACTGTAGCAAATGTCTGCACACCGCTTAGGTTATGATGTTGATATTTGCTCTTTGCATTCAGGTGGCGATGGCGCACTTAGTACAGCAAGTCACCACCTACTGTTACCTACAGGCAGGAAATATGTATTGGGCAAATGTAAAGGTATAAAATTTAATTTTAATCTATACAGCGTTCATGATCTTTATGGGTCGTAAATGGCTGCGGCGGAATGACAGTTTGAGTATTGTAAATCGGACTGTTTATCTATCATGTTATCTATTAACTCGGCTTGTAGAATCTTATTCATGCTTAATATACTTTAAGGTTATGATTTTATGACAGTTGGACTTTACGCTGTTGCTTTTTTTTTGTAAATCTGTAAATCGATTACGCTAAAAGATTCTTTTAAAGAAAATTTCTATTTCCTGTAAAATATTGAAATTAAATGTTTAAACTTTTGCTTTAAGGATAAAGACGGCGATAATCTGTTATACTAGAAAACTCTCCTAATTCTATAAGGAATTTATGTGTAATTATGACTACTTTCAGATGCTGAAAATTTAAATGATATTTTTTGAGTAATTACGAGTGTGGGGACTCGTGAGAATTAAAGGTTCTTGCTTTGTATTGCTTTAAAAGTACAACTATAAAAATAATTGTAAAGAATCTTTACTTATAATGTATTATTTACATTTGTTCAACAATAACAGTAACATATCTATGCATCATGATCAAAAAATACGGTTTCTACCAAATAGGCAACTTTCAAGAATTAAATGTAACCACAATTAATTCTTGAAGAATTAATGATACTTAAGTTTGCTAATGTGTTTGGGTCTGATGATCAAAGCTGTGGTTTTTCAAGCGATCCACTGATTAGAATGTTACGCAGTAGGGTGTCTCTAGTACCGTTCCTTTGTTAAACGATTAAGGACTGTGGCGATGTTACGCCTTCATTCTGCTGTAAAAATTTCCTCTAAGGATACCAACAACTGCACAGCATTTTCCTGGGTTCCATTGTAAGTAATAAAGACCGCTGATGATCATGTATTTGTTGTACAAAGTTTTTCCACGAGATGATTATGGTGATAATTACACAAACATTTTGATGCCGAATAGTTGTAAGTCCTCATTCCACTTCCATTAGTTCGTGAGATGAGTCTACCTCTGAATCATTCGAAAAAGATTCAGAGTCAGATTCTGCAAGCGAAATAATAAAAGGGGGGATATCTTCAAACGAAAGATTCCCCACATGGTTTTTCCAGTCAGCCGAAATAAGCTTTTTGCAGTGATCACAGAGATTTTGCTACATGCCTGAAGAACATTTTGAAAGAGACTCAAGCCACAAATTTTGGACACAATTTTTAGAAGGCCTTCCAGAGTTTATGTGCTTGTTGTAATAAGACTTACAATACCCCCATGCCATTTCAATAGGGTTATACTGACAATAGTACGGAGGCATTCTAAGAACTTCATATCCTTTCTCTTTCAGCAGTTCATCAATTATGTACATCTTTTTATCGTGCGATCGAAAAGGTTTTATTAAATCCCATAATCGCTTTTTGAAATTTTTAAATCAAATTTGACATTGTGGTTAGTCAACCATTCCTGCATTTGGCTTTTCTTGGAGGAAAACGTTGGAGGTTTGTCCAATTGCGGTGAATGGTAAGCAGCATTGTCCATAACAATTACACTTTTTCTCCCAAGCTTATCCAAAGCAGGAATGAGCTAATTAACAATCCAGTTTTAAAAAATATCCCCAGTCATGGTCGCGTGATAATCCCAATTGTTATTTTGAGAATCTAAAGAAGATCGCACCCTTCCAACAACCCGCCCCTATATCCCGCATACAAAATAGTGAAACGTTTCCCATCATTTTTAAATTTGGCTGGGTTACTCTGAATATTCGAGCCATGTATCCAACGTAGAATCACGGATCCATTTTGATAGATCCATGTTTTATCTAGGTACACGAATCGGATATTTTCACTGGAATTTAGATACTGTAAAAATTTTCCAAGAAAGGTAATTTTGGATGCAACATGTTTTTGTTCACAGAGAATTTTGCGACCGTTAACTGATTTATATTTGCAACCCATAGATTTCAAAATCTTATACTTCTACAAAGTTGTCCTCCCCCCCTTAAATTCAGAATTTTTCTTTACTTTAGATCTTTCAAAGAAAATATTGATTTTGAGAGTTGTATTGCCAAATTAGTTGTTGCAAATCTTTAAAAAAAAATGATTCCAAAACAAATTATTTTTGGGTCGTTTGCCAGATACAGAACTCGTCTGGTCTCTGCTGCACAATCACTTCTAACTTAGAACGCCCAACCTACAAAACAAGATTGTCGGCTTCCGTAAATTCAAGCAAAACGTTTAATATATTTACACACCCCAAAAATGTCTTCTAGCGAATTCTAGATATCTTGGAACTTTAAATTTGGATTAATTCTTCTAAAATGTTTGAAAGTTTATATAATTTGCGGTTTTGTGTTTTCATTTATAATCTTTGGCATTATAAATTATTATAATTTACATTAATAGATGCGAAATATAAGGAAAACTTGATCTCTTTTTAACAAAGCAAACGTTTATGCAAAATTTCTGATCGTGCAACGGTGCCAAATACAGCGGCAAGTACGGTAATTTTCAAAAAAAAGAAAACACTTCCAACCTAACAAAATGAAAGCATGGCCTATTACAATTCATAAACATCGTGAACGGTGTATAGATTTAAGATGCTTCGTTTGCAACAAGATAAAATCATTTTTTGAAAATAAAATTATTAAACTTTTTATTTTATTCAAAAAATATTCAACAGTACAGGATCACCAAAATACAACCAGCAATATAATCATTTCCACTTATTCTTTCGTACACAAATAATATGATCGAAAAAAAAATCCATGAATTTGATATTCCAAAGAAGTGAGTTACACAGAGTAACAACATTGCAAATGAAACTTCTGCGAAGCATTATTGGAAAATTGTCCAAAATTCAACCTGAACTAGCCACGGTCAGCCTTCTTCCGCAAGAAACATGAAAGAATATATTCATTGTTTTTTTGAGTCAAGGCAAATGTGCATTTTCTTATATTACAGAATTTATGGAAATTATAAATTTATTATTAGTCGGTCACTAGGCCATGGCATAATTTTTCGTGGTAGTTCATTGAAATCGTTAATGAATTAGCCAATTGGTGGGGAAGCCTACAATCTATCGCTTTTAAGGAAAACTCTACTGTTTCCAAATACATTTTTCTAGTATAATACAATTTATTCTTTGAAAATCTAATGAGAATAATTTATACTTAAATATTGAACTATTAATTAACTCTATCATTTTTACGTTATCCATGACAGTAGAGTAATGATTTAATGAAATTCCAATTATTGTTAAGTTGGAATGATCTTATTATCCAAGTAAAATAAATCTGGTTATTGAACCTCCTGTTTTTAATGGTACCTCAAACAACTGAAGATCAGTAAAAATAAAAAAAGAAAACAACTGACATTTATAAAAAACATAGAACAAATAATTAACGTGTCGTCATTCTTGTTGTCTTTGAACTTGAAACTAGTAGTCAAAAGGTGAAATGCAATAATGGAACTGTAGAAAAATGTGGGTGAAATGCCCTGCAGCTTTTAAAAGACAAATCTCTACTTAATTTTTCGTTGTATATTTTTTGTTTACAAGGTTAGAACAATAAACCTAAATTCAGGTGTCAACTATTTGATAGAAGATGCTCCATTGTCCTTGCTAAAAGATTTCTTATTTAGTGGGGATGAGTTGTTTCTGTATAAATAACTATATTAAGCCAATAATATTATCAATTGAACTTGTGTTTAGAATAAATGATGAAGTCTCTAGTGGTAAGTGCATTTTTAATTGACCACACATATTTTTATAAACCGCAATTTGTTTTCTAGTTTACCCTTACTGTGGTGGCTGCAGTGTATGCACGCCCCGATGTTAGTTCGTTAGGACCATCTGGTAGTTACCTTCCTACAGGAGGTTCAAATTTTATTTTTGATAGTGTTGCTTATGGAACTGCTGGAACTGATGCTGAAACTGGTCATGCACCACCTTTCGGTGGTATTGGAATTGGTGGTACAGGTTTACACCAAGACCAAAGACACGTTTATTTCTACGCCGCTCCTGATGATGAACCTGCCGCTCGTTTCAGAATTAATATTGCACCATCATCGCATAGAAATACGAAAATCATCTTCGTCAAAGCTCCAAGCTATGGTGGAGTTATTCCAGAAGTTATCGCACCACCATCTCATGCAGAAGACAAAACATTGGTTTACGTGTTAGTCAAGAAGCCACAACAAGGTGGTGCTATCACTATTCCATCGTCTTTGGGTGTCAAGCAAGCCAAACCAGAAGTATTCTTTATCAAATACAGAAATCAAGCCGAAGCCGAACATGCCGTCGCCAGTGGTCTCAATGGCCAGGCTGTGGGTTCTGGTCTTTCAGATTTGGGCACTGGAGAATCGTTTGTCAGAACTTTGGAAACTCGCGGAGTAGGTATTGACGGTGGTGTTATTGGTGGTTCGTCCATCTTGGGAGGTACCATTGGAGGTGTAGTCCGATACGGTGAACCAGGAGCTAGCGGTCCATACAAACGATAAGTTATTTATTACTCTTGTATATTTTAGCTTATTTATAACCTCATATATGTTTGCACAAAATGTTTACCTTTTATTTTAGAACCGACACTGTATGTTTGATAATTTTACACATTTTTAATAAATGAAGTTACAAAAGAAATAGGATTAAAGTTTCACTTCTGTCTTTTTTCTTTCAAAGTGTAAAAAACCTGTTTGCACACTGGATAACAAAGTTGGCAAAGTAAGCAAGTTAGCAGGCAAGTAAAAAAAAATAAATGACTAAAATATAATATTAATTAAATTGGCGTGATATTCATGTGAATTCAACAATGGTGAATGGTATCAAAATATTAATAGTACGCAATATATGGCATTAATTAGAAAAATTATTTACAACTTCAAATAAAAAGCAAGTCGATTTAAACCTTTTTAATGACTTTGCTGCAAGGCTTTCTTTCCCTAAATTACTATATTACAATGCTTATGACCCTACAAAAAAAAACATGGTAACCGTTTTCATTTTTTCAACTGACAAAAAACGGCAGCACTCTGGAAAAACTGAGAGATTTCATATTTTTGACTGGAAACTGAAGAACGAAAGGAAATATTTAAATTCTGATTGCATCAATGAACTTAGCACGAAAAAGTAGATCAATTAGATATTTTCTAACTCTTAGTTTTTGGGGTATTTTGCATTTATCATGAATTTGGGCTACTAGAATGAGTAAACTTCATATCTGAACCATGTATTTGAGAAAATGTTCAAAGAGTAGATTTTGAAGTTTCTAAAAGTTTCCTTTGTAAGTTTACGTATTTATGTTATTGTAATAGCCTGAAATATCCATGTAACTTCAAACTTAATAGCAGAATAAAAATTTTTCTACTAACTATAATCTATTCGGTTTACCATAAGCAGCGTACACACACTACCGTAAGGTTATATAGAATGAAAGCAGAGTTAACCCTCTCTTCAAGATCATAGCCCCAAATATGACGGAATAATACAAACTTTAAAATACACATGAAAAACTCGTGGAGAGAGAAGCATAACCTATCCTCACTCGAAAACCATTGAATGCTTTTACAGTAACAGAACAACGGAACTGTTAAGACACTTGTTTTGATAAACAATATGGTTACTTTTTTCTACAATAATTACATGTTCCAACTGTCGTTTAATTCATTTTATTGCTTTTCCCAGATTTATTATTAAATCAGTCAATTCTATGATTAAACAGTCGTTCTCTTCTTCCTCTACCATCTCGTCATCTTTTTTTGTCTATTTCTTCTTCATCCTCGTCCAGCGACAGTAGTTGAAATACCATTTAGAATATTTCAAATTTTCTAAACAAAAAAAATATCTCCAAAAAGCGTGAGCAAATTTGAAAAATTTAAAGATTATTGTTGTTTGGGGTTGCCATTTAAAAAAAATATCGATGACTCATTGGTCAAATAATTATGACGTCATTGGTTTGTGCATAATATTAAAAGATGCCCAACAATTTAAATCGTTACATCCCTTTTTGTTTTTTTTTGAAATATTATTATTTTTCGAGTTATTGAATTTGTTCCATACTTAATCAGCACACTGTATATCTCTTTTTTCAACATACATTTCAATATTTCACGTAAAGAGATACATGCGTCACAGATTTATTTTTAATCAAAGACAACACGCACCTATTTAAAATTTATGTTTAAAAAAGAGATATATATACATTCCATTTAAGTAGAAGGTGTATGACAAGGATAACACTAGAAACAGTAGACCTGATTGCACGTAAGTCTGAGCTATGTTTCGAAAATGTCAAACGTATTTGAATTTTTAAATTGACATTTGTTTACATTTAAATAACAAAAACAGTTCTTTAAAGAATTATAGTTAAACAATTTTCCATTTATTAGTTTTAAAGAAAGTAGTAAGGTTAATAAAAGTTAATTCTAAAATGAATTTATATGTACTTTTAAAACTTGTTTGCAGTTATTGTTTGTCTGTCAATCTACCGTCGCTAAAATAGGACGTGTAAAAAGATTTCAGTTGGGCCAGTTATTGATTTGAAGTAGAGATGGGTAATTCGTTCAATTTATAACGATCGCATCAATCAGTGACTGGTTCCGAAAGTGACCGAATCATTTCAATCAATCATCAATCGTTCACTTTTCCCATTCGTTTACAGCGTGTTAATACAATCACAATGACGTTGAACGTCGAGATCGATCTACCGAACCGAATACCGAATTTACGATCGATTGATATAGAATTTCTACTGCATTTTTGCGGTATATGTTATACCGTGTACTGTGGTCAGTGCTGACTGCTGACAACGTTATAAGCGTTTTTGTTTTTAACACCATCTGGCATTCAAAAATTATATTTCTACTATTATATATAATACAGAATAATATAATTCAATAACAGAACATCAGTTACCTAACCTAACTAGTTGTATAAATATTGCAATAATGCAGTCACTAAATGCAGATCAGCGAAACTCGTTCATTCCATTTAATTCGGTCTTTGTCTGAGAAGTGATTGAATTGAAGTGATTGAATTGAAATGACCGAATCATTCACGATTGACACATCTCTAATTTGAAGCATCTGGATCACACGGGTGACGCATGTATCTCTTTACGTGAAATAGATCATATTACACATTTTGTACTAAATTGTTACTATGAGATAACGCGTTACAAGTTTATTTGTAACGTTACGGAACTTGATCATAAAATAACATGATAAAATCACGTTACCAAAACAGACCAAAATCACTGGTTATAAGAGGTTAAAGCGTGCAAGCGCCGAAATGAAGCACACCGCAAACCGCTTAAACTTACACCACGGGTAGGTATAGATAGTACACATTTTCTGCAGTTTCTATTTTTATAATTATTACAAAAGCTTCAATTAGATGTAAAACCTTTCGATGTAAATGACAATAAATAATAGTATATAACCTCACTTTTATTGGTTAGGTTGTTTTTTGGTTTACTTGTTCGAGATTTTCCTTCAATGTTTTTTTGTATTAGCATTATTAAATTAATTGCGATTTTGGTTTTTCCGCTTTAACGCAGTTTTGCACATTATACAAATTACTCTTTATGATTATAAAACTAAAAGTCTGTTAAAAAATAAGTAATAAATCACATTTATTTTCAAAAATAGTTACAAATGTTGAAACTTTGAAAATTATATATGTAGTAACACAAAAAAGGTATTCAAAAACCTTCCATTTGATTGACCATGTTCAACCTGCTTTGTACATAATCATAATCAACGTAATAGATATATTTCCTCTACCCTTTGCAAATTTATATTATTACAACTTAACAACGGATGAATTTCAAGTCAACTCCAAATGGGTATAAATTTTTGAATACCTATTAATAAACAAAATTAACAATCAAACCAATTAATTACAAGAAAAAAATCACAATTTCTTATACAATTATTACTACAGCTATAAAAATATAATCTACAAAGTTTTAAAAAAATTTACCTATGAAATAGTAATAAATATGTATATGTATAAATAGATATTTTAATTAAATAAACTATTCACTGGGATAACTATCGCCTAACAGTCATTAGCCCTAGGTTGGGCTTAAGTGAGTTAAATTCTTATTTTTGGTTTATTTAAGAATTCTGTATAATAGGATTTTTTGATTTAATAACAGATACTATAGTAATGTTCACACTTGTGAAGCCATTACTGATGAGTAGTATCTCAAAACCCTATACTTTTTCTGGAAATTAGTCCAATGAATTTCTAAGAAATTTGCCAATTTTGTTATTAGCTAAGCTATAAGTCAGCAATTATGTTTGTTACCAGTTTCTTTTATTGGATTTCATTCAATTTAGATTTGATATCCAAGATACAGAAACGGGCATGCTACTTAACATGTCTGCAGCATCTAGGTGTAGTTAGGGAGGGCCGTGGGGTACTTAGCCCCCCTTCAAGCCTATTTCCTGAATAAATATGTTTTGTTTTGCACATTTGGTTTTTTGATGTGTGAATGTGATCTGAAGTCCCCCAAATATTAGAGTGTATACCTATAGCCTGCGGATAAATTATTGTATCCAAATCTCGACTGTGGGCTGCAAATTAGAAAGATTTATTGAAAGTGGCTTTTTATAAAGCACATTAATGAAGAATGTGTATTTAATAAGGTATTAAGTTACCTCAGAAATAACCTGAAAAGAAAATTAAGAATTTTAAAATAACTAAATAAATAATTATTCAGTAAGTATTAGAAATTTGAAAAGCAAGCTGTTTCAATTAAAGCACCAGCAAAACAAATTTATTTTTGAAATTTACATTTTCCAAGCAAAAATATTACTAACATACTTTTAATAGTTAAATGTTTACTTGATTGCAGAGAATGTGGATACCAATAGGAAGTGCTAGAAGATAAAAGTCACCAAACTTATTTAGTTGGCTAGTTTGTGCAATTAGGATGGATTGTGACATATTACAATATGGAGTATTGTTTTATTTTTCCATCTGAATATACATATTGCTATTCAGAGTCTAAGAAGCAAATGGAAGAAAATTAAACAGACCTACTAGAACAAGTGAGCATAAATGATTTTGTTTTTTATGCTGGAAAACTGATATATGAATCAGTAATGTTCATTTGATTTATTAAAAGCAGCTCAGAATCAAAAATATTAATATCTAAACTGCATAGAGGATTGTTCAATAACATATTAGTCAACTGAATAATGTGTGCCGTGTGCAGCAGGCCAGAACCAATATGGAAGAATAAGACAACGTACTATCATTGCAGTGATTTTCAATGATACCAATAACTGAAAAATTACAAATCACCCATGCTCACTGGTTCTTTGTAAAACCCCAAGTTAAGATGGTCTAGATAGATAAACTAGAAAGTACACCATTATTACTAACTATAAGAAGTTCTGGTATTAATTACTGACTACAATATAAACAGCAAACACCAAAGCCGATAAGAATAAATAAACTACTTACAGTTATAATAATATTATCCATCACAGGATCTATTCTATAGTTGATGCATTCCCTCTGGACATGGTTGGACAAAGTGAAACTCGAATCTTTATATTGTTTGAAAATGACACATTACCGACATCATTTAAATCAGTTGTAATGGGAGCTGCCAGAAAGTTTAAGGACCTTGCTAGCAGAAGCCAAAACCACCCATATATTCCAAAACGTTCCTAATTATGTGAAAACTTTATTTAAGTTGAAAATCATGTCACAAGCAGAAAATGTTACCACTCAAATGGTTATTGTTAGTATTTAAATACATATAAGAGTTACCAGATTATAATTTTGGAAAAACAGAGACATAAGAAACAACAAACGAGAGGTCTTTATTACGGTAAGATTCAGCCGACAGCTGTTCTTCCCCTCAAGCATATGTCTTTATATCTTGATAATAAATATCATAAACTAATATATTATACCCATCAGTAGTAATCATTTTTTTGTTATGTATGTAAATTTGTACAGCATTGTTTTACTGGTTTACGATAAAACATTAAAATTGAGACAATTTAACGTTCCAAAGATTTTTCTTGGGATGAAGAGATAACGTGGTAAAATTCAAAACAGTCCTGAGAAGTTGGAACATCTGGTAGCCCTATATATGCAGTCAATTCATCTGAATTTTTAAAACAGGAAGGGAGTTCATCTAGAGCAATATCTGTTTTCTTCTTACAAGCAAGATGAAATTGTTTAGAAATTGTATCACAATGCTGATGCTTAAATTGCAAGAAAACTGTTTTATTAGATTCCAAAAACAGTTCAACACTAATATGAACATTCGTTACATTATAGCTCATTCCAATAAAAACACCATTTTTAATCGTATACACATACATTTGCTGACAAGATTTAGAAAATTCTATATGGAATGTACCTTCTTCAATATGTTTTACATCTTTATGTGTTTCCAAATGCTTAACAGCAGAATCTATTTTATAGAAAGTTTTACAATTTGAAATAAAGCAGGGAATTAAATGATTCTGACAAGTTTCCTGATGAATATTATTGTTTTGTTCATTAATAATTTCAAGATTCAGTTCTACTGTTCTGCATTTCAAGTTACACTGTTTTTCTAACTCAAGTGAAGATAACGAAAATGCTTTTCGCATACCAATAAAAGATGTGCTAAAAGGTTTTATACAATAATTAACTAATAAGTTAGTATAAGATTCACAATTTGAATTAACTGACTGAATATTACAAGAAATATTTTGTTTTGCATCAATACTTGTTGCCAAGTATCTGATATCACATTCAAAATGTTTCCCGAAGTTATCGTTAG
Source organism: Ignelater luminosus (assembly GCA_011009095.1). NCBI lineage: Eukaryota > Metazoa > Arthropoda > Insecta > Coleoptera > Elateridae > Ignelater > Ignelater luminosus. Next base: position 13,888 of record VTPC01003707.1, read on the forward strand.
TGTAGCAATACTTTGCTATTAATTTTAATCCTACATCTAGACAAATTATAAAAACTTTGTTTGAATATTCATCCAGTTGTAATTTGATTCTTGAATGATTTTCTATAGATTCCTGATGATCAAGATTGAAATGTTCATAAATATCAAAAATCTTTCCCTTCCATATTTCGCAATTTGGCATAGGACATGATACTGATTGATGAAGGCAGTATTGCTCATGATCACTATTAAAAATTATAAATTCAGTGCAACCATCATTTTGATACTTACAAGGAAATTTTATTTTATTGTTTTTTAACGAATTTTCCAAATTTAGTATTCGACCACTGGGTCTGTTGGTCGTACTCGATTCAAAACAACGTCCACAAATTGTATTTTCATCATTTAATACATGTAGTGGACCCTGTGATAAGTAACCCTGACATTTAAAGCAACGTAGAGTTTCCAGGATTGAATTCATGATACTTTCTGGTTGGGAACTCTGCAAATATTAATTTACAACAGACTGGAAATATTGAAACACTATTAATTACCAGTATTGGTAGGGCCGTTCCTAAAAGGGTGGAAGAAGTTTTCTTCGTTAGATTGCTTATAGTTTAATATGAAATTTTTTTATTTCTTTTCCTGGGATGGCAACTAACCTTGCATACAGGCAGCTGATCCCTAGGAATAGACCTGAGGTGCATTAGCTTAATTTATTATAATATGTTTGTAGTATTATTTAATTTATGGAGTCTTACTGTATTTTCACTGGGGCAATACCACAAGTAAGTAATAGACACAGTCACTCACTGATAATGAAATAAAACTGATAATACGGATAATACCTGATAAATAACAAGCAGAGTTCTATAGCCTTCTAGAACAACTGGGGGAGTGACAATTCTGCAACTGTTCGGTACTTCCCCCTTTCTCCCAAGCAAACAACAAATCAGAAGTTTCAAATCTCGGAAGGCGCCAGAAATTCAATTGTTTTGCTAAAACTAAAGTTAGAAATTCATAATGATGTATAATAGAAATAAAAACAAACTCAATCTGCTCTGTTCACTAATCTGCTATTTGTTATTTGTTTCTTATTAATTAAGTATAAAAACCTTTAAGTTCCACATGTTTGAGAAGCGCTGGCATTAAGAATGGCGACAAGAATACCGATGATAAATTCAAGATTGAAAAGACCAATAGCAATGCCGCAAACCATACTACACCACTTCCAATCATTTTTGTAACTAAATTTAAAACTAACTGCAACATTTTCTTTCTTTCACGAAAACAGAAAAGCAACGTAGGTTTTATCAAATAATATGTGGTAAATATTAATGTCAATAATTATTAATTGCGATATTTACCAAGATATGTAACATAAACCTAAAGCTCAATTTGACGTTTCAATTTTGTATAGAAAAAGTTTTTTTTTTACAATGACTTTCAGTAAATGTAACGTGTAAAAATCAAAAATTGTATTCAATTTAAAACAGTATGCAATTATTTTTTAGAGCTTGTTCAATTTTTCAAGGTCAAATAAGAAATATTTGTAGTAACTTCTGATTCTCGGTGTAATTCATGTTTTAGTGGCAACGGTGGCAACCTTGCCGCTGTACTGTAAACTTGTATAAGCAATGTTGTGTACAATAACTACATTTTTTTGAGTTTAGCTTTGTTCATCTTTAATAAATAAAAGTAACAATAGAAAATACTATTTTTATACTTTGGGTGCTGTAACAACATTTGAAAGAAACAGCGAGAAAGTTTTCAGGTTATAATAAATATTAAGTAATGGCATCACAACAATGAAGTTAAATACAAAAACTGTTTTTCTCGATTCTCTTGAAGATGACAACTTTTGCATTTTGGCAATCTAAACACACTTGACATTTTCTTGCGTTTCAGAAAAAAATCTTTTTCTGGAAATAACAAATGAATTGAAACGTCTAAATTGAGCTTAACTCAAATACTACTGATGCGATTTTGTTCAAATTTGGTATATTTATAGTTTATCTTTTTCATTGTGGAATGTTGACAATATTTCTTTGTTTTTATTTAAAATCAGAAAAGGTAAATGTTTGCATTTCGTAGTTACCTTTTGTTATTTGTTTATTATTTGGAATAAAAATTTATTTTTTGTGTTTATTACTTCAATATTAATTGTAATCAAACTGATTTGCACATACAGCGCGACTACCTCAGAAAAGCCCCGGAAATATGTGAACTAATTTCTATAACAAACAACGTCGACAAATCAGGAGCGTGATTTTACTCGAGTACACTAACTCACAAGAGTTGTGTTAAATTCATTACATGTTATTGTGATGTTTAGTTTTATTTAAATTTCCCGGCGAAAGATTTTTGGATGTGAATGTACTTCTTGAACATGTAGCTCCTCCGTACACGCCCACTCAGGGCTTTTCTGAGGTTGGTCGAGCTGTAGAAACGAATTTACTGCTTTTAATCCTATTTTGACATTCGTTTGACAGAAAATTTTCTAGTGAGAAATGTGTAACTAGAAATAGTGTCACCAACATAAATAAGTTTGGGGTATAACAGTGCATGCTACTAAAACCCTGAACATTTGAAATGGATTGGAATTATAGAAATGAGGTATGGTATAGGTTTCAATTATTGACAAACAAGATGGTGATGTTGGCTTTTATGATGACAGTAGAGGGCGCTTTGAAAAGTAACGTAACAGTGGGAAAACACTTAACAGTGGATTCCTGATCCGGGTGTCAGAGTAAGTCGATTAAGCCGCTTCAAGATTGTCCAATATTTCTCTACTGGCCTTTAATCCCTTCCCTGCTGTAATGAGCTGGGGTCAAATCCGCTCAGAAGAGGACAGATCCTTTGTGAAAGTTTACAAGCGGTTTAAGTTTTTCTTTCAAAAATTCTTCTTTGTAAATGTTTTGATCGATCTTGCCTTTCGGTCAGTTTTGCGTCATACATCATGTAAGTCCTTTGCAAAAAAATGCACTTTTCTGATAACTTGACGACTTTATGCTCCACGAAAGATCCTTAATAGAAAAAAAAGTAGGAATCTGCGAGAAGTCGGTCTTCACGTCGGTGTCGTCGTTCTTTAAGACCCTATCATGTTTACATCATTAGAATCGTGAAAAGAACTATTCAAAACAATTTTCAATTGTTTTTCCGCTTATTTAAAAAAAATCAGGTTGATGATGATTATTCGCAACCGAAACGTTGTACAGAAATTTTGTTAGCGTATTTTAATAGAGAACAAAAAGTGGCAATGGAAAAGTGGTTTTTCGATATCTCTTTAAATAAATAAAAGAAAAAATAATAACAAAAATTGAGAAATCTACTTTTTTTTAATATCTCTGAAACTATCCAAGATATCTAGATTTTTGTCTTATAAATAGCCAACTTTCATCCCATTTAACCGATGCTGTATCTCTTACTGTTTCCAAGATCCCCATGCTGTGCATCCTTATCTTGCACACACTGCAGATGCTTGTAAATTAGTTAGGTGGTAATCAACTGAAAAATTTGAGAAATGGCAAAATTTTAATAGAAAGTTGCGCGGAATCAGACATTGAAAAGATTTGTACAGAAATTAATAATTCCAAAATTGAAATGAAGGCTGAACAATTTAAAAGGTACTTTCCTAAGTTAATCAAATATAATATTCCAGAAGAGGTAACTTTAGAAAAAGTGGAATAAGACTGCAAAACAAAGAAATAATTCAAAAAGGAGAAATAATACATGCCAAAGTAATACAAGATTTAATTAACAAAAAAACCAGAAATTTAATAATCGAAGTTAGTCCTACACTAAGAAGGCAATTTCTCGAAAGAAAATAAAAATATTTTGGAACTTATACAGTTGTCGAGATTGTAGCATACCAATATTACGTTGTTACAAGTGTAACAGATATAGCCACGACAGTAAATCTTGCAGAGGAGAAACTGTCTGTCCATTATGTACCGAAACTCATACAATAGAGGAATGTAAGGCAAAAGAATCAGAATACAAATGTGTAAACTGTATAAATTCAAATTCAAGTTTTTAAAAGCGGGTAAAAAAATAGACTGTTCGCATTCATCGTTGAACAAACAATGACCGATGGATGTATTTATTAATATTAGAAAGGAAAAAGAATATAGTTTATGAATAAGTACAATAATAAATCAAACAGGGAGGCTGTTGAAATCAAATGTGTGCAAATAAATCTAGAAAAATCGAAAAAGACAATGTATACCCTAAAGCAATTTATACATAATGAAAATATTGACGTTGCATACAAGAACCTTATGCTAGAAATAACAAAATATATGGATACCCTCGCGATTATAAAATTTTGTAAAAAGAAGCTGATGGGCCAAGAGCTGGTATTATAGTTACTAATAACAACTTTGATGCAATCTTAGATTCGGAACATTCAAATGAAGACTTGGTTGTAGTGCACATATCAACAAAGAACTTAAAATTTTGTGCAATAAGTGCTTATTTTGACACAGAAAGAGATATAGAAGATGATTTTTAAATTTTAGACGATCTATTAAATCTTTGCCAATCGAAAGTTATCCTAGCATTCGAGATCTACCATTTGGTACGATTCCATAACTAACAGTAGGGGACTAAAGTTAGAAAACTTTCTAGCTTCCAAATCCCTTTACATTTTAAATCAGGATGACAACATTCCCACTTACGAAACCATAACGGGTAGTAGCAACAATTAGCACAGGTGCAATGCTAAACCATGTAAGTCAATGGAAAAATAAAAACGAAGAGCTCTTCGGATCATAGATACATTACTTTCTTAATAGAGTGCAGGTATTTAAGTAATTCAAATAATAATTCCTTGGACAAAAGTAATCATTATATGTTAAAGAAAGCTAATTGGAAGAAGTTTGAAAACAAATTATGTGAAAATTTCGGATTATTAAATTTCCAGACAACTAATAAAATTGAAGATTTAGACTTGAAAGTAACTCAATTTTTAAAAACAAGTAATGACTTTGAAGATCAGCTAGAACAAATTTTTGAATGTATTCAAAGATCCTGTGATGACTCTATTTCAAAGTGGAAGAATAATATCAAGAAACACAATGGTAGATCAGTTAGCTGGTGGAATGATAATTTAGATAGTATAAGAAAAAGAGTTAACGCTAAAAGAAGATCGTATCAAAGAATTTATAATTATCAGCAACTCTGACTAGAGAGAAAAAGAGAATATCATTCTTTGAGATTGGAATATCAAAATTTATTGACAAAATGGAATCCTGGATAACATATTGCAATACGACAAGAGGAAGCAATCCTTGGAATAAAGCTTATAAGTTAGCATCAGGAAAATTAAAAAATAGAACCATTTTAACAACTCTTAAGTTAGAAAATGGACAATTTACTCGAGATTTAGGCGATTCTTCAGAAAATTTAATGAACAAATTTATTCCTGTAGATTCAACAAATGATGATAATAATTATCACAGAAGAGTAAGGATGACAGTATTAGAAGAGATGAATACTAAGGATGAAAAACTTTAGTGAAAACGAAATTTATGGAACTTTAAATAAAATAAATCCAAATAAAACTCCAGGGAAAGATGGATTGACAAGCGAAATTCTTAGTAAAGTAAACGAATTGTACCCAGTAACTTTTACAATCTACAATGAATGTTTAATAAGAGGTTGCTTTCCGAAAATGTGGAAAAAGTCAAAAATAGTACCTGTTGAAAAACCAAGAAAAAGCGGTATAAACGATATTTCTAAATACAGACCGATTAGTTTGTTACCTGTAGCGGGGAAATTACTAGAAAAATTAAAAGTAAACAGGATAATCCACTATTTATATAAGAATAACTTGTTAAGTTTAGATTTAAACCTCAATGGAAGTTAAAAATTTTGTTTTATTAATCTCTTTGGACATTCAAGAGGCATTTGATCCAGCGTGGTGGCCGGGTATTCTTTATCAACTTCAAAAATTCAAGTGTCCAAGAAATTTATATAATATCAGCAAAAATTATTTTGAGAATCGATCTGCAACATTAAGTATGAAAACGTATGAAGTGAGAAGAAAAGCGATCAAAGGATGCCCACAAGAATCTTGTTGTGGTTACGGATATTGGACTATCACGTACGATTCTTTATTAAAACTTAAATTACCAGTTCAAACTAAAACAATCGCTTTTGATAACGATTAGCTAATAATGATTGCTGGAAAAGACGCATTAGATTTAGAAGGTATTGCAAATGAAGTATTAATGAAAGTGGAATTTTGGAGTGAAGGAAACAAAATTTTATTTAATACCAAGAAGTCTGTGGCCTTACATTTAACAAGGAGAAGAACTAATCATGCAATAAAAGTTTATATGTACGGTAGTTTGAGAGATATTGTCGTAAAATTCAAGTATTTGGGAGTTACGATTGATTCAAAGATGACTTGGAATAAACACGTGGATAATGTTTCTAAAAGGGGTATCAAAATCAGCTCAAGTTCATTGGGGAATTGGTTCAAAAGCGCTCCGCGTCATATACGAGGCAGCATTCGGAGCAGATCGTTTAGCTAAAGAAGTTTCAAAAGGTGAGAAATTTTTCGCGTTCGATACTTAAAACATATATACATGAAAAAATTGTGGGTAAATGGGATAATCAATGCAAGGCGACAAACAAGGGTATGGCAACAAAATCTTTCTTTCTGTCGGTTTATGCAAGACAAGAATTTAAAAATGAAGAATTAAATTATCAGTTAACGCAAATTTTAACGGGACATGGAAAATGTAAGGCATATTTGGAAAGGTTTAAGATAATAAACAATTCTTCATGCAGTTGTAACAATGACTGCCCTCAGACAGTGGATGATTTGATCTTCGATTGTCCAATTTTTGATGGCAGCAGAAACAATTTAATGAAGAAATTGACTATTCAGGGACTTCGGTGGCCTACTACAAAACAAGAATTAATTAACAAGAACATTATATTATGTTTCAAACAATTTGTAATTTCAGTTTTTAAGAGTTTAAAGAGTTGAGAAGTTTATTAATTGTTATTGATTCTACTTGCTTAGTGAGTTATAATTATTTAGAGAGTTTATAAGACATTATTACCTAGCGTTAATTTTCAGTTGATGGTGTTATACATTTTAAAGTTCAATAGTTATAGAAATTACTTTTAATTTTAGTATATATTATTGAGATTTTAAGATTAATTAAATTTGTTAGTGAAATGTTCAACTCAGCTATAGGAAACATGTAATATTTTTGTATGGAGTATTTTGTAATAAATGTATTAAAGACAGACACAGACCCACACAGACAGACACCGACAGACATATACCGACATCGACACGGACAGACAGACAGACAGACAGTCAAAAAAAATTTCTTGCAAATTATAAAACAACGTTTCTTCGTAGCATTGAAACTGAATAATTATATTTAATGGTCAGTACAATTTATTGCTACCTTCTAAGCAATTGCAAAACAAACGTTTCTGTCAACGGAGAAACATTCAATTGGTAACCTCAAAAACGAATAATTATGCAAATACAAAAATTCTAATGTTTTAGGTAATTTTAAGATTTTAATGCTGCTAGTAATAGCTTACAAAGGAAAAAGATAAAAGAAATTATTGTAATTGGGCAGATAATCACTTTTTATTGATTTATAAATTACGATAATACAAGAATTCTATTAAGGCCAGTGATGTAACTATTGTAACTCATAAAATGTAATCACATTTGGTATTACATATGTTATGTTGTTTTTAGTGTAATCCTTCCTTTCTCCAAACACATTTTCCGTGAAATACCACTAATCTTTAAAATAGTCATTCGTGTTTTATTTGTGGAACGAGATGCAGCATTCTCTATTTATTATTTTATTGCATAGGTATCGTTCATGCGCAAATGCCAATAATTCTAATATTCAATTGTTTAGAAATCTTATGAGGCACACGCCCTTCAGATGTAGAACCTGATTGAGCAAAATGCTGTAATTATAACTATCAGGTTCTGGAAATATCAGAAGAAACCTTTTTACAGCTTTCTAAT
>VTPC01003708.1:0-36697 GCA_011009095.1 Ignelater luminosus
ATATTTTTGTCTAATTTACAGTTTTCTTTTTTGTTGAATCAAAAAAGAATTAGTTAAAATTTTGAGAAAACCATGAGATTAATTTTTGAAACTGATTATAGGTTGGAGTACAAGCACTCAAATTCCAAAGAAATGAATACCGCCCTTTCCCTTCAAGAATTGCTCCTACTTACTGCGACATGGTTGCACGAAATGACTTTGGAATTCGAACAATGTTTACTAATGGAAACCTTACAAACTGCCCAGTAAAGAAGGTAATGTTTAATTAGCTAATACTTTGCCATTGGAATTCTTGTTATAAAAACGTTAAGACAACAAACAGTATGTGGTTAAATGTGGTTAGAATTAGAATTTTATTTTACTATTAACTAACACATAAGTTTCAAACATATATGATACCGGGTGTCTCACCTAAAATGCAGTAAATTACAAGACGCGTTGTTAGGGCAAACATAAAAAAATAACTATAAACAATTTTTAGCCAATGTATGGTTTGCAAACTGTCAAAGATATTTCATTTTCTACAAATTTACCTAATTAGCATTCCCATTAGCAACGGGAATTTAGAGGAATGCAAGTGCATTTTTAAGACCATACCATTGAAATTCGATTTTGCTGTCTCTAGGCTCTAAGCTTAATTAAGCAAGAAATTCTTATTTTTTTCCTAATAATATCACTTTGGGCAATGAGAGACATTGAGGCAGAATTCTCTGTGTGTTTATTACTACTATGTTTTGCAAATTTCTATATTGAAACTAATCAGAGACAATGATTTGAGAAGGGACGAAACATCCTGTATCTTGAAGATAATACATTTTACATGTACCTATGTATGTATAGAGAAAAACTTTTTTCAGTTTTAATTAATACATTGATACTTCATTTCTTTTGACACACCTTGTGTGTATATTAAGAGCAACCCCCTAGATTCGTCCTATTTAACTCATATTATTTACAAATCAAACGAAAAACTCTAATATTAAACTGATCGGAATTGAATTATATATTTTAACTTCTCAGCCACATACGTATTATGAAATATTTAGTATTATAGCGTCTGTATAGTACTGAAATACAAACAGCAAACTTTTTTGCAGGGAACTTACTATGTTACTAATTTTATGATTGATGACGACCGAGTTCCATCACAATTTCTTATTCCTGGCAGATTCAAGATTAATGGAAAGTTATATAATAAAGGCACTACATTTTCACGTTTTGAGTGGTTTATTGCTATTGTACCACGTTAGGTAGTATTGTTTAAGATTACAATGTATAATTTTATGTTCTATGACTTTGTGTTTTAAATTTAAAAATATATCAATTTAGAGGTTGAACTTGTATTTTACTCATATTTATGTGTAATGTCTAACCTAATCAAAAATTGAATTTCCATTAAATAATAATAGTAAGGGTATACGTAAGGGAGGCATTATTTTTTCAAAATGCATTCCATTTTTACCAGGTCATTTAATAACATGCAAGATTAAGGATTAGCTTCCACATCTTTTACTTACTTAGCAGTAACGTCGAACGTCTTTCTCTGGAAGGTTTTTTTTATATTCTGAATATAGGTTCAATCTGTTGAAAACCACACATTTTGCTTCTAACAGTTACATTTCCCTAGATCCTACTAGTCCAACGTGGCAAATGCCTATAAGATCAACCCACGATGTTTTTAGCTCTCAACACTACTATATAGGGTTAAATATATGTAACAACTGCTAGTAAGTAAAATGGAAAAATAAAGAAAAGTCTTTTCCTTGAAGAGAGACGAAACTTTAAAGTCTTTTGCTTTCTGAGTCACGGTCTATTCCAAATGCTCTGCCAAACCTAATAATTAAGTGACTGCAACTTCTTCAGTGACTCACCTCAACTTCTCCACAACTAGTACAGCATTATTATCATTTTATCCATTCAAACTAATTAAACTACTGATTATTCTGAAAACTAAGATCATTTCTTCTTTTGTCCTCTTCTGGCTTTCCTCATTCCTTTTTCTACTCTCCACCTTTTAAACCCTTTATACACACAACCAATTACTTAGATTGTTTTTGTACCTAAGAATTGCTCTCTCTTGACATTTAATCTCTTCTCTTGAATCTCTGAACTCCAGCAAATTGTAACCAGACAATTTAACCTTTCGCATGGGAAGGGTTTTAGTCACTCACTTTCATTCGTTTTAAACTTCTACATTTGACAGAAGGCATCGACAATGATTTCCATAATATGATTTAGAACAAAGAGCAATTATACACAGATTGTAATATGGATGGTGCTTTGATCCTATAGCTTTCAAAGTTCCTAGAGGTTTAGAAGAATATGAATACTGCATTGTTTGTGGTTTTCAAGGTAGAACATGTTTTAATGCAAGATGTTATCATTTAAAAACATGAATATTCGTCCTAACAAAATTTCAAGGTGAATGACCAAATATTTAAAATTTACAGGTAAATTTAAATAAGTCAGATGTATCATTAGATAGTTACAAGGTGTGAAAACAGTAAAATTCGGTTGACGTCGGCAGCATTTCCGGTTGCATCACATCATTGTGTGGAAAGTACGTCCGACGTCGATGGCAATCGTCACTTGCCAAATGAAAGACGAGAAATGATGGGGTTGTCGATGTCATTGTTGTTGTGCTCAGTATAAATAGCACTTCGCAAGACCACAACGTCGGGAAACTTCTCGTCTTGCAGCCGAGTGTAGCAGACGCGCTCCAGAACTTCATTTGATACAAGAAACAGGTCCACACATGCCATCCTTGAGGTTTTTTTGTCATTTGATAAAAAAAAAGCCAGATCTTGATCTGATACGATAAAAGCAAATCCGCGAAGACTGAAGAAGAAGAAGAAATTCAACATGGACCAGGTCTGGATGCAGTACCAGGACGCCTCATCATGGACCCGCTTCCAGGAAGCTGCGAGGGCTGCCGCCCGGCAGATCATCCAGCCTCCACATGACCAGCCACCCCGAATCCCACCCGACGAATTCCAATTTCCTCCCCTCATTCCGACCATTGACCTGGTGAGTCAATTGTCTACACCACCGAAATCTGCACCTTACCCTGCTGTGCTAGAGGCCAAATCACCAGCAGTCAGACCACCTCCAGCACAATCCAGAGGAAGCGGACGGCCGCTCCTCGCAAAGACACCACAACACCGAACTTCTCCGACTCCGCCCGGTCCTTCGGGACCGAACGCCCCGACCCCCTCTACGACGACGGCTTTACCAAAGTCGCCCGCTCCAAGACCAAACGCCCCAAACCTAACCTAACCGCTTCTCCCCCACTCTAGGAGAAAATGCCGTCTTGCACAGGTGCCTCGTCACGTGTCCTCAAAGGGTGCCACCAATTATCCTTCACGCGAAGGAGGCTTGGTTGGACACTTCTGCGAGACTCACACGGCGGAAGCTTTGCTTCACGAAGACCAAAAACCTGAGTGATGGCATAACTATCCAGCCGGCGACGGTACAGGACTACCAGGGCATCCGCTGACACAAAACGGGACCTCCCAACATCAGCCCGTCCTGCCACCACCGCCTTCACCGGCGAGAAGCGCGGCCCAACCGCGCAAGCCAGAAGCCCCGGCCTTGACATGGATCGCCTCATCGGTGCCCTGCCCTGCCCTCCTCGCGGGGATGCTGACCGCCGCCGTCGCATTCATCCAGGACATCATGGCTCTGTAGAGAGCCTACAAGACCCACCCACCATCTAGGGCGCCTACATCACCTCTCCGTCGGCCAAGGCCAAACAATTACCGAGCGACGTAGTGCTCTTCCAGCACTTCGCCCGCATTCCGGAGGCCCGGGCGTATAATATAATATAGTGGTACAGGCAAATGCCGGAACAGTATTTTCTACGGCCCCTACCTCCGCACCCATCCCTCCGCTTCTCCTTCCTTCAACCTCCAACCCGGTTCTGATCTCGGAGGCAGTGTCGATTCCCCGAAGCCCCGACCGGCCTGTGGCGTGCCGCGGGTCCGGGCGGCCGCTCCGGATATTCGACGCGGCCCCCCTGAAGAGACCCGTCTTTTTCTTCTTTCTCTGCCGTCGCTCTGCACTCTGGTCTCGCCGCTCATCGTCGTCTCCGTCTCTGCCAGCAAGACTCTCCAGTCGGACCTTCCACCACTTCAAGACAACACATGGTTCTACCAGGATCAAGAGATCTCGGCGCGCCACCTCCTTTCTCCGGGCCCTCGCCTGCCTTGCCTCACCGCCTCATCACACTCACCTCACATCTCCTCGGATGCAGTAGCAGAACGTAGACAAGCGTCATGATCAGCCCCAACTCCACTACTTTTTTGACTCCAGGCTTGAGAGAAGCTAAAGCTTCTAAAGCTACCGCGCCTTCGGCGTAGTGATAAATGTCAATGATGTACACAACGCCAGATGTAAGTACTGAAGAGAATTCTACTCAAGGCATGGAAGTCTGTCGAGACGCGTGACGAAAAAAAGCTCCAGTTGGGTGCCTGTGGTCCACTGCACAAGGTGAATCTGGATTAAAATAGGGAATGAGCGGCCCCAGAATCTGGTCAGGGCGACAGGACAACGAGAAGAATCTAAGATAGCCTTTGGGCTTAGTATGGGAGTTTACTTGTTTGCTTATGCACGGCACTTACTATCGTTACTAAAATAATTAGCTGTTTTTTTTAGTTGCTAATTAACTTTATTGCCAGAATTCCTAATCTTCACATGTGTAGGTATGAAATGTTTGATGAATATTAACCACACTATTATGCATTAAGTGCAACAAGCAAGACAAGTATCTACTATAATGAGAACAGAAGACACCAAGTGCTTACCAGCCAGAATATTAAAAACTTAATAAATATTTTGAAAATCTGGAAATATACCTTTACATAAATTCTAATGAGAAAATTATACATACATATAAGTACATTTTATGTCAGTGTCAATTCCCGACCGTCATTTGTTTCCATTGGCTAACATTTTCGGACGACTAGGTACTATGACTAAATATTCAAAAACTTTTCATTAGTGGCAATAATTAAGTTGATTTTCTGTAAATGTTTGACATTAATATCATTTAAACAATTGTCAGTTCTAGCCTACTTATATAGATCTTGATTCCAAACGTTTACAAATGACTCAAGATCAAAGTTTTATTTCTGTATTATTATATTAGCAAGTGCTACATTGCCGCAATCAAAAAAAATCTTCTATTTGAATGACGTCATCACTCGAAAACAAATGACGGCAAAGAATTGATACTGACATAAAAATGTGTATTTTTATAAAATAAATGAGGATTTTTGAAAAAAATATCTTATTTGGAATTTAATGAATTTATTTCGTACTTTTGCCAATCACTATATATTAAGTCTAAAGCAAGACTTTTAGTCTTCCTCACAAAAGAATATGAAGTAAGTATATTGATAATAGACAGTTGTTCTGATCAATTGTAAGTTAAATAGACACCAAACAAGAAAATCCTACAAACCTCCTGTTAGGTTACATCTTCTAAAACAGCAAGTATAAGGTAAGTATTGCAGAAGAAGATTCAAATAGTAATTTTATATCAAACAATTAATATGGATTGCTAAATTAACTCAAGTAATGTTTTAACTTTAATTTCTATAAATATGGACAATGAACATCAAGGTATTGCTTCTCTTATGAAATATTTTCATCAACCTGAACTGTAACCATACTGTTAACGTATTTAGCTAAAATTATACAAAGAATATAAAATAGAATCAGATGAACTTGTAATTATTTATTATTTATTTATTTATATAACATTTCTATACAAAGTAACTTCAGACTAGCATACAATAAAATTACAATATACAAAACATGCATATAATTCACACTAAGATGAAACTTAACCAAATTTTATATTATAAATTTTAAATTTGAACTGCTCGAAACTAACTTAGTAAAAAAATGTACACATACGTACATAGCAACATATATACATTCTTATATTTATAAATATTTAGCGTTATTATACAGAATTAAAGAAAAATGAGGAGTAATTAGAATTTGTATTCCCAATTTTGAAAGATAATATTTTTACAGCATTTTATTTGAAATCATACAAATTTATTAAAAGCAGTGAATAAAATGACAATGGGGTATTGTTAAATAAATAATACTTGATACAGGTATAATAATTATAATTTAAGGAGTATGTAACAACTATCTCTGTTATACTGTAGCTTAATATTATTTTACAGTAATACATTTTTATAACAAATGTACTAAATTAAAGATAATTAAAGGCACTTTTTGGTTACACATTTGTTTTTTCCTTTTAACTAATATACACATAATTTAAATGAACAGTTTTATATTAAAGCAGAATTAAATAAAAGTAATTTATAGGATTAGGAAGTCTTAAAAACATTTTGACTTGATTCTCATATCTTTGGTAAATGTTACGTTGTAAAGTCATAGACATATTTTAACACAAATCATACATTTACTGATTTACATTGTACAGAACTATTATAAGACCATATACTGTTAGTTATTGCTGTTACTTTTATAGTTACAAAAGGAAAATTAAAAAGCAACATTTTGGAAGCACTACATGATTTAAAATTTTTAGAAATATGAATCTAAAGATTTAAATAAGTATATTGCATAAATAAAAAGAATTCCGATTCAGAAGTGTATGATTTATGATAGAAGAAACCAAATATAGTACTGTAGTTCATATTTTTGTGTTTTTCTCAGTTACTTAATATAAAACGAAAGCAAAGTATCTAAAATCAACATAATTGATATTTTTAAAAACCTAGACTACTATAAAATTGAGTTATCTTTTCTTTTTGAATAACATTTAATATCACAGTCTATAAAATTTGTTCAACACTATAACTGGCCATCGAAAACCAATACATTATATTTACAACAACTAACAATAAGCATTAAAAATTTGGCAGTGATTAATAGTTATAACATTTTATATTAATAATGCATAATCAGTGTTGAATAAATAATTGCATCCTGTCAGTCTTATTTTTTTAAGGTAGGCATTAATTTCAAATATTTGGAAAAAAAGTCATTAAGTAAATCATTTTATAATAACCAGAATTGTTCTAATTCTTTAATTTTTAGAATTTGCTACTTTTATTTTTGATTTTACTCTCATAGCTGTATATTCAAAATAAAATTATTTTGAACTATCACGAAGAAAATAACCATAAAATAAGAAAATTCAATACGTAGCTAAAATATGTAACTAATTGAATACTTATTCCAGCATTGTATTGTTTAAATGAATGCACCGAAGAATAAGAATGTACAGTTGTAGCTGCAGTTAAACAACTTAAACTAAGTTCACTTGCAATTCTAGGACTTTGTTTATTTATTAAGCTAGCAATCTTTTCAGCTTCCCTAATGCAAGCTTCCAATTGTAATTCTGATGGATATTTTTCAGTAGTTTGTACTAGAACAAATATAGCTGTTTCTACACTTAAATATCCCCTTAATGTACACTGCGCCACCTGTATATGCCGTTGCAAAGCTTTCAGGAGACCTTTCAGAGAAACAGGTTCAGCAGATGTGTTCTGCAAAGCATACAGAGCTCGAACTACTTGTCTAGGCGAGTAAAGTAATTCTAAAGCTCCCCCACACACAGGACAGCAAGCTCCAGGTGGTGTAGCTCCCATGCAATTAGAATCCGGTAGAGGTGGACACTTGACCGTACCGCATTGTTGACTATTCTTGTCCGTAATTAAACCTACCGTAACGCAAGGCCCAAAGTAATCCACGCTGATAAAATCTGCCCATGCAGCGCATTCTGATATGTAAGTTTTACCGTTAATTCCACAAACAACTCCAGAATATTTACAATTTGCTAAACAAGGCCCGCGGTAAGCGAATCTAGCGTTGTGGTGCGCTAGAAAACAAGAATTTGGATATTCGCGATTTTCTATGTCGCACACGGGATCCTTAGGTAGATCATTGCAGTTTGCAGTTCCGTTTACTGAAACAAATGAAATTATTAGCTTTTATCACAATCTCAGATAATTATATTGCAAATAACCTCTTTTTATAGGAGTTTCAAATTTAAATGGGAATATTTATAGAAATTTACTAAATTAAAGTGAATTACTTTGTAATTTCTAATTCTTCTTCAAAACAATTACAAGAATTAGCTGAAATACTCAACATGTCTCTAGATCTACAATAAAGTAAAGAGAAATCTACTTACTGCACTGAAACTGCGTACATGATTTATGAGAAAGTGATAAACAGACTTGAGTATCAGGTACACATTTATGACTGATAGGGCATGGATTATTTTTACACGGATCCTGACATGCTCCATACTCAATATCTGAATCATTTAATCCAGCACACCTATTTAATAAAATGCAAAATTAATACCAAACACAAATTTCATTCATATTTAAACTTACTTTGCTAAACAAGATGATGGATATGTATTACCATTCCTACCACAAACTGGTATGTAATGTGGTGGACAATTACAAGGTAAAGTTGTGTATGCTGCATCTTTTCCAATTAGTGCAGTATTTTCACATTGTTTTCTTGTACAAATATTTTCTTCTGCAAAACAGGTACATGTATTGCACTCATCAGTATAAACTGCTCCATGTTCTTTATATTGGCCATTTCCAATCGAACATGGTTTTAATGGAACACATGGTAGGGGTTGACAATCTTCTATTAATCCATTTGTACACTTGCATATTTGTAAACATCCTTTAGGATTATTTGGCATGGGAATTCTAACGTAGGCTCCTTCTGGTACCATGTATTCAGAAACTTCTCCCAATTTACAACCAGGTGTACATTTATAAGGTAAACAAGCGCTACCAGGAAAACAGTTCTTGTTTACTGTGCAGATTTCATGCGGCTCACAAGGATCACCTTTACAAGGAGATGAAACTTGACCTCCAATGGGTTGATAAGGATTTTCTGCTGGATAAAGGTAATTTTGTAATGAAATACAAGAGACGTCAGGATGTTCAGGCGATAAAGTAGCGCAAATTGTTTCAGGCGTGTGTTCCATAGACACCCTATTCCAATCAACACACAAAGAAAGAATATCAAGACAAACATCTCTGCAAATCTGATTAGCGTGAGAATGCCTTGAGCAAGGTTTTATTTGTAAAGTGCAAGCCACTGCTTTCCAAGTGTTGGGTGAACATTCTGATATATTACGCAATGGCAAATTAAGACCTGGAAGACTGAGGTCATTCTGATTTTGCCATAATGTAACATCATTTCTTGCTGCTTCATCTGCTTGAGGAGTGCAAGAACGAAATAATTCCGTAGGACGATTATTAAAATTTGTACAAAAACTTAAACCATCACATCCTAATTCACAAGGTTCTTCCACTAAAAAGGTATAAACACAATAATTACATAAATTAACAAGTCACAAATAATATGATACCTTCATCGATACAATTTCTCAGCTTTTCTTCAGATATCTGACTTAAACATTTATAATGAAATTGGTCCCAAGATGTAGACCAATCTTTTGTAAACGTTTTCGAACACAGTCTTTTACATTGTGTGCTTGAAGCTTTTTGACAGCAATGCCATTTAGCAGAATCCATTCCAACTTTCTCTATTCTAGATACTTCTACTGCTGTAGTGAGGGAGTCTTCAGTTCTAAAGAAGCATTGCCAAAATGGTTCCTAGAAACAGATTTACATCGTATTTATTTATTTAAAGCGGTATTTTAAGCTATTTATGCATTACCTGAGGTAAAGGTGCTCCACAACCTCCAAGCTGAAGACTATCTACAACCTCTTGATGTGTGGTAGTTGTTAGCAAAGCGTTTTTGCATGCTTCTCGACATTTACTTTTGTTAGATTTATCACAGCAATGTATATCTGCAACAAGAAAAATCTAATTATGGCATAAGTAATCATATTTTAAAAAAGTTATCTTGTGACATGTGCAATAATTTTGCTTCAAATGTGTGGGGACTGTTGGTGAACTGATATAAGATCATTCCTTACAAGAACCTAGCTGAAACAGTGCCAATGTCGTGGAGATCAAACACGCAAGGCCTTTCGATTTAATTCTTAGATAATAGTTTACCAATTGCAACATTTTCGATACATTTGGATGATATTTTTATTCCATTTATAGGTAAACCGAAAACTTTCACCATTCACTTCAAACCAAAACCCTTTTACTGCACTCTTTCTAGGATTTATGCTAACGGTGTTGTTTTCCAGTTATGTCACCCCTTTTCGCAGACTTATGAAGTATTCATCTGTTTTTCACCAATTATCAAACAAATTTGAATCAAAAGCACAATTATTTGCAATCCATCTACATTGCTCCATGCCTTGGCAAGTCTGAGATAATTTTGATTTGTTAGAGGCAATATGTGAAAAGACTAGAATAAAATAAAGAGCAGTTTAAACATCGTCTATACCCATTTAAGATTCAAACAGTTGTCCCAAATTGATATCTGATAGTCATTTGTCTGTCCAACGTCAAAAACTTATTTATCTCTAACCTGAAAAAGGCCCCTGGTCCCCCTAATGGCTTATGCAGTCCAGCAAAACCATAGAATTCTTCTTGGATCCCTTTGCAATTATGTTAGTTACATTTAAATATTTAGAAGTCTTTCTTATTCAATTTGTTATAGACATGAGTTCTCCCACTTGAGACCACCAAAAGCATCATAGCACAGTAGTGGATGGTTCTGAGAGAATTTGTACTATTCCTTTTTTCTCTGCATTTCTGTTACAGTTAACATCGTAGAGATTATCACTATCGACTTTCAATATCTAAATAGTTATCGATAGGATGGCAATCATCATCGACGTTGTCGCATTCGGACGCATACAATGTCAAGGTAACCACAGGCGTTAGTGCCTGTCGATCCCTATTTTGTGTTGGCACTTTTTTCAAATTCCAAATCGCTCAGATCATATACATTCTATGAAGACTTTGGCAAATGGTATGTCACACTCACATAACCTCTGCCAACATACTGAGTGATACTAAATTGCTTTCAAAAAATAGTTACAATTTAATTGCTTTATAAACAGAAAAAGATACTCCCCTTCTACAGATTGGTACATACTATGCTACTACTATATTCCTGGTGTTGAGTTCTATTATATCACTGTTACTTCTTCTTAATGAAATACAGACCAAGTAGCAGTGCCTAAATTATAAAAAGATATATTTGTTTGTTCTGATTATTTCCAATTGATATTTCGGCTTTATATAGCTATGGTTCAATCAATTCTTGTTAATCTATAATGTAGATTCCAGCGGACCACTGTGATTACTTGCTTTTTGAATGTGTTTGAATAACCTCTTTGCATGGAGCATTTTGGACTCTTTACATGGATAACATTTCCATTTTCCTATGTATGTTTTGCCCATTTTTTCCGTGCATTCTGTTTCAAATGTCTGCTGCTGATATAAGACCTTGGGTTTTTTTCTTAGATGTGCCTTATCTTAGCTACCTTCGGGTCTGTCTGTCAAAGATCTTGCTGGGAATGCTGGAAGAAAACTTGACGTAAAATCTTGACTCTTAGGATATTTGCTTCTTCATCCTGATGCAGTTGCTTCTTATAGGCCCTTTTGGTTTTGTTGGCATCAAGTGGGCTTTTCTTACTGAGTTTTCGCAGTACTGCTCCTTGATTGTTTTTGGATTGCTGGAAGAACTCTTAATAATCCTTGATACCAAACAGCTTATTTGAACTTCCCACCTACTTCTACTGTTAAAGAGTTGCGGTAGTTCTTTTTGGTCTGTTTGCCACTATAATCTTATTTTTAACGCTGACGATCTTGACATTAACACCTCGAAGTATTGTTGTTCTTTATGGTTAACTCCAATATTTGTTTTACTCTCAGCTTTTGCTATATAATCTTGTTTTCGTTTTTCCAAAAATGTGCCGGCATGATATTAGGCACTTTCTAGTTGTACCTGAGCATCGTAAAGTCTAATCAGGAAGAACTAGATGAATTCCTTTTGGAAAGATCCAAAATCTTTTTTCTCATTTTATATGAGATGACAATAAATCTGAATTTGAAGAAACATTGCAGATTGAGTTTTTTTGTCTAGGAATTTTCAAATATTATTACGTCACCCAGAATTTATAATAATATACCTAAACTTTGGCCATCCAAAGAAAAAGGTCTTGTGAGGTCTATTGTTACTAGAATCTATGTCCATTGATCAAGTGCGAAAGCAATAAAATCACAAGATCATCTTGATTTTCACAGAAAAGAAATTTGTTATTTAGTAAGACAGTTCTATCTGGTAAAATAGTATCTTGTTAAAATTGACCATAATTTAGATGTTCAAATAGAAATACCTATGCAATGCCTGAATAACAAGAAAAAACAAAACAAGGAAAAACATAAACTTTTACGTAGAATTTAAATGTTAACATTTATTATTCCTTCACATGAGCTGTTTAAACTTCAGACATTTATATTTATGGTTCCTGTAAAGCAAGTACATTTAACTCTAGGTCTATCTTAACTATAGCATGGATAGGTGCTTGTAAAAACAAGAACAATAAAAATAACGAGCATGTACGTAACGAACTCTAAACAAATATTACTTACGTTTATGAAGGTTAGTAGCAGGTGTGAGCTTGGTAAAATTCTTTACGCAATTTAAAACTTTCGGACTATTATATTCGCAACGTTGCATAACCATGTTTCTTTGTTCTTTCGTAGGTGTTAAGTGATTTTTAAAAATATCGAAACAAGCATCTCGGCAATCGTCAGTTCTTGCATGTGAGCAACATGTTTCACCTTCACTTTGTCTATCAACACAACTGAAGAATGCAATTTCATCACTCTGGCGACAACCCTGATAAAGATCATATTGGGATGTGGCTGTCACGCAAGCTCTTTTACAGGTTTCACTTTGAGGTAACGGACAGCATACACGACCTGCCCAGGATTCACCTCGAGATATCTCTGTAAATAAAAATAAAAATGTTTTAGTGTTATCCTTTAACCTGTTATCAAAAGTTAACTAACTAGGTCGTGACTACTATGCTAATACTAATAAGTAATAAACAATCAAAAGTTAATCAATTGAATATAACCACGTGACAAACTGTCAATAATTATTAAAACAAATCGAAATTTCCTATCGCTAAATCAATTTGCTACCAATACCCATTTAATAAACGGAAACAAAGAAAAGTAAACCGTGAAACTATAACCTGACACTACTTGAAATGCATTAAGTGCACACCGTATTTGCAACTACATTACATTCTATTAGCAGTAAACAATACCTGTAGAGCTTCTGTAACAATAGCGGAACCACCCACAAGGGCAGTGCACCGTGGTCATATAATTCTTTCTCAATGTGAGGTGGAGCAACGTAAGGGGGGAAACGTCACACAGGACTCCCCTTTGTCACATGAAAGGGCGGGAGATGCTCACGATTGCTACTTTACTGCTGCTGCAGCAGCCACGATCTGCATTGTTCTTTCTCATTTTAGATTCGATCAACTACATCTGCGGTATCTGAGCACTGTTAACTTTAAATATCGTACATAGATTTTTATTTATGCGATGTTGAGGTCTCGGGGTTACAGTAGGTAACATTTTTGTTTGGTTTATCGTTTACATCGCTACAAGAAGTGAATTTCGATTTTCATCTCAAGTGAGTTGTGTTGGTCATGCAATAGAAACCTAGAAATGTCGAAGAATCTCTTTCAAAGTCTTTTTTTGCAAATTGTATTTTGTAATAATATAAACGATGCGCATCTCACCTTGTCAGATAAATATCATACACCGACATTGAGTAAATACAAGATCTTATCTCGATGTAATTTCCCGTGTTTTGTGATATGAAGGAAGGGTAAAATAAGAATGGCAAGCGCTTCCTTGATATATCAAAGAAAAAAGGTTTGATATCAATTCTACCACCACAAAATACTATCTGCCAAACAAGAAAAAGTAAAAATATTCATTAACCACAAGAAAGTTGCCATCTCAAAATCATCTATGAGTCTTAAAATACCAATTATTTCAGAAAGAAACAAAAGAAAGTTGATGATAAGCATCTGGTTTTAAAGCACTACTTTTAATTTTTTCCGACTCTTGTTAAACATGTGGCATGTCATTTGTTTGATTGAGATTCTTCACTATGTTCAATACATCAAGACCTAGGGGACCAAAATATGAAAGTTTATAAAATTAAATAAGCATTTAAGAAAACTCGGTTTATTTTCCTGTGAAAAACCTTCAGACGGTGTCTGAATTTATTGCATTAAAACATCATCATCTGGGGCATTTGGAGCATTGGTATATCGTTTTTTTTTTAATTCATCATATACCATCTAATCGGGATATAATACTTCAGAAGCAGAAGATTGTCTTCTTCTAACCTATTGAATTGCTTTTGAAACATTCTTCTTTTTGGAATATGTTGGCTCAGTTTTATTTTGGAATGCGTCGACGTTCAGTCTTGAAGTTAATACTCAGTTAGAGATTTATGGCGTATATCAGCTGCTTGGAACTGGCTGAATGATCCTGTTGTTATGTCCTGTAAGGATTGAGCTCGTTCGTGAGTCAGATGAGATGGGATTACAGACAACCTATTGCTGAAGTTCACACAAAAACCAAAAGAAACCTAATATGTGCATTAGCTGAAGTTGTTCGTTTCCCATATTGGTTCTAATAAAAACTGATGTAACCAATAGTGACAGTGCAAACCAAAACAACTATGGCGACATTGGTAATGAAGAGCAAAGTAATTCCCGTTTGTTTGAGTATAATTTCGTAAGGATTTATAGATGTGTTAAAACATGAGGAAGCCGTAAAAATCAAACAGAGAAAACCCTAATTTTCAGTCCAAAAGAGCTTACAAAAGTTGCACTAAAGTAAAGGACTCGTGCGAGTTTGAATTTATCTATTGCCCAACAGCTTCGTGAAACCGTACAACATGTATTGCAAAATACCTACGAGGCATACATAATCTAGAAATCACAAGCTTTATTCAAATTATCGAAGAGAACTTGAATTAAAGACTGACTTTATAGTTACCTGAAAAGGTTATCTTTTTGGAATATCAACCAATTACAAATGTAAACAATTCCATATTTTACATTAATGCCAGAAGCAACAAGCAATGAGCTATAGAGCATGTAGAACTGGATCTTTTACAACGACGCTTCTTAACTTTTCCTACTTACCTGAACGATGCGACACAACGACGCCTACAAATCGGCGATCTCTGATTCTGCAAGTATATAAATACAAAGCTAATGCAGACCTCTTACAGATCATAAGTCAACAAACCTAATTTGGTTGAAAAGAATTCATCATGACTTGTTAAACTTACTTGAACGGGTCCTTGCAAACAGTTTCCGTCTTTTGCTTGAAGATATACTATAGTAAACAAACCTAGGTAATCAAACCTGTTGAAACCATCAAAGAGTAGAAATAACTCAAATCTAATTGATCAAGACGACCCTTTTTCAGTTATGAATGAGTTACACCAAGCCTCCTAGTTCTAAATTCGTAGTATGATGAAACATCGTGAGAAGCTGCCCTTAAGATGCGTCAAGTCGAGTCAAGTAGAATCGGACTAATAAATATATAGAACAGCTTAATGTCTATTTAGAATGGTTATGCTCAAATTTTCAGAATCAACAATCTTGATCCAACACATTTTATACTTTCGTCACTCAGAGTCCAGAAAGAAGATGTGACCGATAATTGCTGTGCTGCTTTCAAAAGTGGATTTAGAATGTTTTGGTTTCAAGAAATATTAAGGGTGTCTACACTCAATTATTTGGAAAATAGTAAATCAGACCAAAATTTAGTATTCCGATATAATTCGATCTCTAGATTGCAAAACTTGAAATTAAAACATTTTTTTAGAGCAAACTGTTAACAATCAATTAAAACAAGACAAACTATACTACATAGTGTAAATTAAAATATATCTGTTAAACCGGGAAAAATATCCTCAGTTGAGAAACATTCCTTTGTTTTACAAAGAAGCATTTGTGGAACTAAAAGATAGACCGAAACCATCAAATCAATAAATCAAATCTAAGAGGTAGACTACCTCAAAGAAAAGACTAGAATCTATCAACAAACGGTGGCCAAATTCTCATTAAAAATATCGACATTCATCGAAAACGAAACCTTTCTGTTTGAATTTGACAAAACACAATCGAATTTAACTAGATATTTCAACTTAAATTGGGTATATTGACAACAGATATTTGATTATTTAAAAAAACCGTCCTAAGTTCACTGAATCAGAATCCTAAACCAGAAAAATCTCTGGACGTCATTACCGTGACAAAACATGGGGGGAAATTAATTTAAACAAGAAGAAGAATTGAACCTTGGCTGGTTCTGACAATGAACAATACTGTTAGCACGACTTTTGCTAAGGACTGGAATGATTTTATAATGGTTTGAGCAGTTGTAACGGAATTCTTTTTTACCCAATTAGTAAGTGCCTAGAAAACTAAGGCATTTTAGAAAGAAATTTCTGTTATAACGAATATTTCTCGGCAAAACAACTAAAATATTGTCCTATGCTTTGGTTTCTTCAGGATCTTGATATAAATGTTAGAGCAGTTTAATTTTAAAAGCTAAATTTAACTAACAACTGGTAGTAGTGTACTCATGAGATACGAAGATGGTCATCGTAAAGCTACAACACCTGCTGAAGATCGTTATTTAATGATAACTGCATGGCTCCATTGCATTATGATTGCAAGTAGGCTCGGAAATGAAACTAGATTGAATGTATCTCTTCAGACGGTTTCAGAGATTACACGACAGAAATCTAAGAGCTCGACGGCATCCGTTTTAAACAGCGGTAGTGGTACATCGTGTGCTCAAAGAACTTCCAGGGCCCAACTTAATCTTGACTGAGATATTGAAAGCCGATTTCCTCTGTTTCATCCAGACTGTCGGGCTTTGTTTTGGAGTACATCTGGAGAGCATTAACATGAAGCTATTATGATTGCATATTTACCTTTCGATGGTGGGGAAGAACATAGGCGTGTAGAAGATGAAACAAAGAATGTCTTAATGTACGAATTCAAGCCACGAATTTAGACCAAAATTTATTCTGCCCAATGATAGCTCTAAGCCACATAGAGTTCGAATCGTCAATCAGTTACTTGAAGATCGTGATATTGTAGAAATAAGTTGATTATTAAACTCTCTCGATGTGGTACGTTTGGGATTGGCTTGCAGGACACATTTACAACCAAACACAGCACTTGTACAACTTTGCAAACTCCTTAATTCAAGAATGATTAACAATCTTTGCAAGTCCGAAAAATAAGTTATTTTCAAGATCAATTCCAACTTCTTCTTAGGGTGTTCTATTCTTTAAAGACGTTGGCAATCATCACAGTTCATTTTACTGTGTCCTGTCTGTTGTTTTACCACTCCACTGTTTTAGATTTCTCAGCCACGATGTTCGGCGTCTTCTAGGTCCTCTTCTGCCTTCAATTTTTCCCTCTATGATCAGCGGCATCAATTCATATTTTTCATTTGGAAGTGTATGTCCGAAGTAACTCATTTTCCTTTTCTTCACTGTGTCAATTACTTTTGTGTCATTTTTCGTTCTTCGAAGTCCTTCTGCATTTGTCACATGTTGTCCATGACACTTTTCTCATTTTTCTGTAACACTACATTTCAAAGCTGGTAAGTCTTTTTTCCGTTGTTTCTGTAATAGCCAATGCTTCGACTTTATAGAGCAGCACGGATAAGACGTAGCATCTCCATAATCTTGTTCTTATTTATATTTTTAGCTTGCTGTTGCACAGTGTTTTCTTCATCTTGTTGAAGGCGTTTCTGGCTATTTCAATGCAGTGTTTAATTTCATGATTGCGGTCCCATTGATCGTTCAATTCACATCCTACGTATGTTATAGTTGAAACTATCTCCAAAGATGTTTCATCAGCGTATATTTTTCCGTCATCGATGTTACTTTTGCTGACGATCATGACTTGTTTTCCTTGTATTAAGTATCATTCCATAATTCCCACAAGCTTGCATGATGTAATAGGCCAATATCTGCAAACCTTCTTTGCTATCAGCTATCTGATGTTGTTGACTGCCTTGCCGTCAACTGGTACGCCTTCATTTATATCATATAGGGCCTCTTTAAAAAGTTCTTCTGAAAGTATATTAAATAGCAATGGAGATAATACACAACTCGTCGTACTCCTTTCCTTATTGGTATTACTCCTATTATGGCCTTCTGG
This sequence comes from Ignelater luminosus, assembly GCA_011009095.1. NCBI lineage: Eukaryota > Metazoa > Arthropoda > Insecta > Coleoptera > Elateridae > Ignelater > Ignelater luminosus. The sequence goes on from VTPC01003708.1 coordinate 18,201, forward strand.
TATCGATATAGGTAGATAGTGATTCTGGCATCTTTGTCATCTATGTCACAGAGTTTTGTAGTATGTTCATAATCTTTTGTGTTGTACTTTGTCAAAGGCCTTTTCAAAGTCTACGAAGCACTTATATAATCACAGTTGACATCTCGACATCGTGTCTGTATGGTAAACGGTGGCTCTACAGTTCAAAAGCCCTTTCTAAACCATAGTTGGCTTGCTGATTGATATTCGATCATCTAGCTTTCGATACCCACGTTCATGTATTACTCGTAGAAAAACCTTTAGTAAAGTATGTGGTTCATCAAGCTGATAGTTCTGTAAGCATTTTGCAATTATGCCATCAATAAAACTTAAAATATTCTGAAGGAAGGAAATATTTACATAATGTTTTATCTTGAGTATTAAATTAATAATTAACAATATGAACAACTACAGAATAAATGAAATGATTTGCGTCAGTATAACACATTTTAAAAGAATTGTATTGATCTGACCCTTTTTAGGGTTGCGATATTTATCTGTTACGCGCTGAAAAGTGATGCAGATTCCATCTCGAATTAATCCACTCAGTAAGATATTAATAGAGTAGCCTGTTACTCAGTATTAGATTGTCGACCTAGATAACAATATTAATAGAAGAAATTAAGGTAATAAATAGCACTAGTAACGCTTTACAAGTAAATTTATGATTTATGAACATTTAATTTGTAAAATACAAAAATGCTCAGATTTATTACAAAATATTTCCGAATCTAAAATGCAAGAAGCTTTTGTCTATATCTATAGTGAAAAACTCCTGATTATGATATATAATCATAAATAATAATTTGAATTAGATTTGTATGCGCAATTTAATATGCAACTGATAACTCGTAGAATTTAGATATTTTGGTTTTGGTTAATGAACTTTTCAGATTGAGAATTGAATGATTTATTAGTATTATTATGGTATAGGTAACATTTACGTTTCCTTTTGTTATTTTTGTCAGAATGGCTATAAAAACTTGAAACATTTGATTTTATTTTTAGAATGTGAATATAAATTTTATAATTTATTATTAAGAATTTATCAAAACTGCCCGTGATGTGGGTTTTCAACCAGGGAGTATAAAACAAAACGATTTTTATAATAATAATTTCTGATATATTAGAAATTATTACAATTTGTGATAATAGAAGAAGGTTGAATGTTATCTAAACTACATTCTGAAACAATTTATAGTTGGATTCTTTTTGAAAAGTGCTTTATTTATTATTCCAATAACGTGTTAGGTAAGTTTTAAAACAATTTGTTAAGCGGTCAACTTCCATTTACGAGTATTTTATAATAGACCAGAGACGATATCATAAATTTTAGTACCAATACACGGTCACTTTTATCAGATTTAGTTAATGTTTGAATATAAAATGTAGCAGAACAAACAATGCATACGGTTTTAAAATTTACTTAAGTCGTACAGATTACCATCAGTTTCGAACTGGTCTGGTTTGTTAGTTTTCTATTCACATGTATGTGGGTTGGTAAGTTGTTTTCGATAAAGAATTGTTAAATAACGATATTCTGGTCATAACACCGAATGCATTAAGTATACGGGAGTCAAATTTAGAATCGATTTTTGTTCAAGCGTTTCTAGTTATTTTTTATTTAAAGATATATGTACCATAAATTTTATTATTAGGTGCAATAATGCAAGACCATTACATACCTGATAACAGCACAGTTTTACCAACCACTAAGTGCTCTTATCGTAAGATTTAACGAAGAACTCTAATGCGCGGGTTTCAAAGCGAAACAATGCTAAAGTCAAGGTACCGATAACGAACGTGCTCTATACACACCAGTATAAAATAAAATAATTAAAACTCCAAGTTGGATATAATCTACACCCAGCTAATGATGTAATAAAAGAAAAACCTACAATTTAATTGATAGGAACTCTCACGTTTCGCTTGGGAAATTTTTTTTAAGACATGCGCCGCAGATACAGAATTAAAAACTTGTGGTAGATTCAAAAAGGAATTTTAATTATATTCTCAATTGCAAATTAACCTAAATTATAGTTAATAGGATTAATTGCTTTTCTAAAAATTCTAAACAAAAACAGGGTATATTCATAACAAAACGTTTCGCTTTGATAAATGTTAATAATATTAAGTCATGTTAATTGCTATTTTTATAATTATCTATTTGCATATGTAAATTTGTACGATGTTTTTTATAATGAATGCGTGTTTTCACACAATGAGGATTGTATGTAAACACTAACAGTATACAGGGTGATTCTGAAATAAAGAGTATCCTCTTAAAGGTGGATAGCGGTGTGATAGTACATACATTTGCGATAAAAAAAGGTAGGTAAAAATTGCATAGTTTCCGAGAAAAAGACTTTTGAAATTTAATCGCTAAGCCAAGCCGGTCCTGCTCTCATACTTTTACTTAAGTAAAAATCGATAGGGGTTGACTGACCCTCCTTGTCATTGGCAGGTAGCTATTTACATATGTAAGGGTCGGAACATGTTGTCACAATCAGTCGGTCTTTGGCTTTCCTGAGAGTGACAAGGTGTGAGAAAATTTAAAGTGAGCGAGATCTTTTCCACTCAAGAGTCGCCAGACATAACTTTAATGTATGGAGAAGCTCATTATAATGTAGAAGCGACAAAACGACTGTACGCCGATCGGTATCTTAAATTTTCATAACGTACATTATTGGAATGACGCTAATCCTCACCTGATTAGGGAAAATAAATTTCAATGGCGGTTTTCTATTAATGTGTGGTGTGGCATTTTAGGAGACACATCGTTTGGACCATTTATGTTACCACAGCGGTTAAACGGAGACACGTATCTGGAATTTCTAGAAAACAGGTTGCCAGATATGTTGGATGATACACCTCTAGAAAGTCGTAGCCATATTTATTACATGCATGATGGAGCCCCTCCGCATACTAGCGTACGTGTACAGGGCTATTTGAATGAAATGTTTCCCCATCGGTGGGGTCACATGAAGTCTGTTCTATATCGCACGGAAGTCGAAAACGCGGAAGACCTTCAACAACGCATTTTAGCAGCAGCCGCAGAAATTCGCAATACAGCTGGAATATTTACTCGTGTGCGTAACAGTTTTCACCGACGCATAGAGGCTTGTCTTCAGGTCGACGGTGGTCATTTTCAACATTTGTTGTAATATTTTGGTAAGTTGCCCGTCTTTCGAGTAATAAGGTGATAACATGAATGCGTAAACGTCGCGATACTCTGTTTAGTCTTTACAAGAAAACGAAAGAAGATTGAATTATGAATTATGGCCCTTTTTTGTGCGCTTTTGAATGAGATTCGCATTTCTGACATTAACAAAAGAAGCTATATTTTCGCGTTAAATAGGCAGCGGTCAGCGACCTTCATTTTACTATTGAAATATGTTTTTAGAAAAAGAAATTGGAAGTACCTAGTTGTTAGGGTAAAGCCAGTGCCTTTGAAAGAAGCAGGTACCAAATATTTAATCTCCAGGAAAACGTTTTGACGAGAAACCATTTTATAATTCTCGCTTTTTTGGATTAAGAAGTAAACATGAAGGGTGGTAAAATAAAGTTCCTGTACTTGCTTAGTTGACAGACTTACTATTTAGTACTTGCTCGAGATAAAAGAAGGCGATAGCTTATGTTAAAAGGAAGCGCTATTTCGCCGAAAGCATGGTAAACACACCAAACCTTTCTCGCACTTTAAACGCTTATAATAGTTTTTCTGGTTTCTACAATGCCATAAATAACCTATGGACACGTTTATAACATTTACTTTCTGATCTGTAAACGGAAAAATATTAAAATTTTACTGTTAGTGACTTTTTTCTGTAAAATTCCGAAGAACCAAAAACTTCAATAAGCATTATGCTACATAAATAAAAATTGGTTGATTTTATGGAATTGAGTTAAATACAGAAGCGATAATTAGTAGTATCTTCCATAATGTTTTCTATTCAAATGACTAAATAATAATAAGGGATTAAAATGTTGCTTGCGAGACTGGAGTCGAATTTCTCGTGACATAAATTATGCTATTATCTTTTTACTGTCTTAATACATTTCAACAACCCTGCCTGTTAAACATATCACAATTTCTTTGATCTCCTCAACTTCAGATTTAAGAAGGGAAAGTTGAAAATGTCCAGGGGGTAGCTTACGATGGCATTTATTGTTTATTGTGCTACTACACCTGCGTTAGTTCAAAGAAAATAGGCATGTCTGGCAAATTTTCATTCTTGCACTACAATGGTTTTATAACAACCGTGAATCTCCTTCACTTTCACTTTTTACTCCGAAGAACACTTTCCTTTTTCTAACCAGAGGGGGCTTCAATATTTAATATTTCGGAAAATTGTGAAAATTTTCAACTTTCACGGGGCCACTTCGTTTCTTCATTTTTTGTCTTCTTTTAGCCTCACTTATCACCTATTAAAAGGATACCCTTTATTTCAGAATCACCCTGTATAATATTTATTTACAATTCGGCCTTTTGCTTCAAGCAGAAGAGATTCTTATTATATATAATATAGTTATTAAAATGCAATGTTCGGATTTTGTTAAATTGTAGGCTTCCGTTTAGGACTTACTGGTTTCGATTTCCTAATTGCATTGAATATCCTGGAATGTCAGTTTCCTGATAAGTACAACAGAACTAAATAACTTAGGTAATAAAATAGATAAAAACACAATCATGTGATAGAGTGCCGGTTTCGGAGTGAAACTGGGGGTAAACCGCCACGTATAATTATAACCACCTTAGCGTCTTCATCGGTTAACTATTGTACATCGCACCCTTTTACAGAAATTAATTATGTGCTTCTGTTAGATAGATAATAATTAATATCCGAAAAATTAAGAAGAAAATATAAGTTTATTAACCGAAATCACTACTGGTAAAAAATAGACTATTCTTTATCTTACTAACAAGAAAACAGTCTGGGAAAGTCACAGGGAGGGAATCTATAAATTCCCATATACCTGTAGAGGTATACTAGTACAACATTATTCTATTATTTACAGACGGCGACGATCAAGCAGCTTTTCGGGCCTAACATCCTCAGAATTACATCCTAAATGGTCCTAGAAAAAGCATCGTGTACTGATTGTTTCTCTGTCAAAAAAACTAGATGACGTTAATATGGATTCCAGGCTATTGCAGCATATAGTCCAGTCATTAGGCGCTCAAATAAAGAAAGTTTTGGTGGAGTTTTGATTTTTGGTACTATATGGTATTTTAGGTTACCGAACACGAATCAGAGGTTTACCAGCAAGAATTTTCTCTGCAAATAGGTTTTTTTCCCAAAAAACCTGTAAAAACAGACATTTTTAGGTTTTTCCAAAATAACTCAGAAGCTATGCGTTTCTCCGATTAATAGTTTATCCACGAAAGGGCCGCGAAAATGGGCGTCAAAAGCCAAAACTGCCAATAACGGGAATTACGGCACGGTACCAGGTGTATACCTATGAAATGAGACTTTCAGCTATTAGACCACAGATGTCGCTAGGAGTATTTTTAAACTGTCCCAAATGTCTTATTTTTTTCGTCTGTCATCTGTCAACAATATTCAATTCATTGTTTGTGATGTTTCATACAACAACGCATTTTTTTCGCTCTTAAAAATGTCGAATTTCGTGCCTTCAAACTACGATTTGCGGACATCGTTGATTTTCTGTTATCAATTGAAGAAAAACGCTTCTCAAGCTCATCAAATGCTTATAGAAGCTTACGGTGGACATGTTCTAAGCAGAGTACAGTGCTTCAGGTGGTTTGAAAAATTCCGAAGTGGTGATTTTAGCGTGGAGAACGAGGAACGTGGCCGGCCACCGAAAAAGTTTGAGGACACCGAATTGCAAGCATTGTTGAATGAAGATGATGGTCAAACGCAATAAATGATGGCAGAGCAGTTGGGAGTGACCCAAAAAACCATTTGCAAACGTTTGAAAGACATGGGCATGATTTTAAAGGTCGGAAGATGGGTGCCGCATGAACTGACTGAAAGGCAGCAAGAGAACCGAAAAACCACTTGTGAAATGCTGCTCTCCCGGTTCAAAAGGAAGTCTTTTTTGCATCGAATCGTTACGGGTGTATTTCTCCAATCCCAAGCGTAAACGATCGTATGGTCCGCCCGGCCACAAGCCAAAATCAACGGCCAAACCAAATCGCTTCGGCCGCAAGGCAATGCTGTGTGTTTTCTGGGATCAGCATGGTATGATTTGGTACGAGCTATTAAAACCAGGTGAAACAGTTGACGGTGCACGCTACCAACGACAATTGGCCGATTTGAACAGCGCTATACACCGAAAACGCCCAGAATATGCCGATCGGCGTCACAAAGTAATTTTTCTTGATGACAATGCACCACCACATCGAACAAGAGCGACCCGGGAATTGGTGGAGACGTACGATTGGGAACCGCTGGTGCATGCGGCTTACTCACCAGACTTGGCGCCTTCCGATTATCATTTGTTTGCATCGATGGGCCACGCACTTTCCGAGCAGCGCTTCAATTCTCACGAAGAAGCCAAAAAATGGCTCGATGATTGGTTTGCGGCCAAAGACGGCCAATTTTTTTGGCGCGGCATTCACAAATTGCCTGAGAGATGGGTAAAATGTGTCGCTAGCGATGGCTATTATTTTGAAGATTAAATTTGTAACCATTTTTTGTTAATAAACGTTTAAAATTGAAAAAAAAGTCTCATTTCATAGGTATACACGTAATAGATTTAACACAAAAACTATCCGTTTCCAGGTGATGTGATTGACTATATTTTATGTATCTGAGATCAATGATTTCGCTGCTAGAGCGCGTGGAATTATAAATCAGGCAAAAAAATGTCTGGGTGCTACTAAATAATTTATTTACAATATCGAGAGCTTAAAGTAACATTAGTAGTAAAAAAGTAATATTGATTATTCCTATTCATTTCCACGTAAAATGCATAGTTTTGGAGTTATTTTGAAAAAACCGAAACATGTCCGTTTTTTACATGTTTTTTGAGAAAAAAACTATTTCCCAAGACAATTCTTGTTGGCAAGCCTCTGATGCGTGTTCAGTGACCCAAAATACTACATTGTACCAAAAATCAAAACTCCACCAAAACTTTCTTTCATATTCTACCAAATGCCTGGACAAACTATCAAAAAGTTATTCGTTGGGCCAAGAGATGTCCCGCTAAGCTACGTTGATACATCCATTCATGACCAAACCCTCAAAAAGTTATAATATGATGAACAAATTAGTACGTCTCCAGATTAAGAGCCAATTTAGTAAGCATACTGTCACTATGTTACTAACAGATCATAATCATCCAAATAACCCTTGAACACCATCAAATGTTTTAAAGGTAATAATGGCAAACTTTGTAAAAAAGAAAGAGGTTTTTGCCTACGAATCATTTTATATCTTGGCCTGTACAATAGGCCTTAAGGCTTGAGTACAGCTCTGGTGAACTTTGTGTCGCTTGGAATATCATGCTGCTTATAAGTAACCTTCAAGGAAGTATTAACAAGCACACCAGTAAAGTAAAAGCTTCAACAAGCAGCAAAAGCAAGCAGTAAGAACGTATTTTATTTGAAGACATTTGCAAGATATTTATGTACCAAAAAGCAATTATGGGTAGAATCAGCAACGAGCTGTGATGTTTTGAGCGAGAATAATTGCAACAAGCATCAGAGTAAAGATACTCTCATTTAAAAAAATGAGAATACTAAATGTTGCAATAAAGTAGTCAAAAAGGAAGCAACTTAACATTAGTTGAAATAATAGCAAAATATCCTAGCCAAAAGCCAAAAATGATATTCAAATGACAAAGCATAAGTTTTCTTGACTTCCATGCATTACAATGCGTTTTCCCTTCGCCAACTGAACAACTACTACATTTTAGATTATCTGGTTGTACTTGATGGAAATAGATTCAGTACACATATTATAACGTAGCTGGACCTGAAGACCAAACAATCATTCTAATCGCTTCTGCTAAAGGCTGAATTGTATTGCCAGAAAGTAATGCTGTATGGAGTAGAACTGTAGAGTTGTTCTTATTGAAATGCTTCATAGCAGAAAAAGTAATAAACTTAGATGTTATACTACTATCGTCAATAATTAACATCGCATTTCAATTGAAAACGATAAGACCTTATTCATCTTGAGTACTCTTACTTTTCAACAGACTTTCATTTAACCCATCTATTGCTAAACGGTTTGAATGGAAAAGATTCGCATCTAACGAAACTTAGAAAATAAATGAACTTTGGTGATATCAAATAAAGGAAAACTGTCTTTCTGACGAGCTTAAACCACAAAGGTTTGATGAAGCTAATAAGTATTATAGTATACAGGCATACATTTGATATTTTGTATTGTACATTCTCCTCAATTTCAACAGCAGTTTCTATGTTATAGAGTTTGGAACGTATGCCAGAAGAATGTCAAGCACCAAAAAACATATAAGGTAAGCCAATGTGGCAGACATCAACTAATTCATCTTCTACTGGGAACGTGTGAAGAGAAATACCAAACTAAGCTTTAAAATTTAGTTTTACTCGGAAATTATGCATCTTAGAGAAGAGATACGAGAGTGAGCTATTGCCTAATTGAGCGCAGATTTCAAAAATGGCAGAATTATTCATCGTTCACTTGATCTCCCTTTAATGTCCATTCCTAACGAAAGTATGAGCTACCAATTTCTTTAAAATAGTAGAAGCGGCAATCAGCAGAATTTCATCTTAATATCGCACACTTTTTTCTAAATCAATGGAAACGATTAATAGTTTCGGAATTTTATCTTACGTATAAAATTACCGCTTGCGAAAGAAACGCTAACTACAATAACAATAAACTGATTATTTACAGGATATTAAAAAAGCATTCAGTATAGCAAGAAAAGGAAACTATTTATTTATATGAATGCAGCTTTAATAGCATTGAGTGTAAACCTTTTAACCAGATAATGAATGCTCATATTCTCATAATTCATACATGTGCCAAGAATACACCTGCTTCAACAAATAAATCCTTCGACAGGTAATTAATATTGAAATATATTTGATAAAGCTCATGATTGCAAGTTTAATATTTCCGTTTAAATTATTTCTGTCGATGTATTAAGAATTTTCATGTTTCTGTATAGATGTCATTCATCTCACTTCTCTTTCACATTTCATTACATTATTTGTATGTTACGTTTACCATATTTTATAAAATATAGCCATGTTACAAAAACAGTTAAATTATATAAAAAGCTGAAGAAAGAAAATAAATATGAAAGTTACATCCCGTTAGGACAGTGACATAGTACATTAATGCTTTGTTCTTTATTTTTAAGAATCCTAAATGACTTTTAGCGCATCACGCATGTTCAGCTTATCTTACGATATAAAAGTGTAAGAATGTGCCATACGACTATACGAAGCTACTTGTTGCAGTGTATGGTGTGGTCACTAACAAAATTTATTACCTCGCCGCACCTTCGTGCAGTGCTATCTCGACTATCTGCACATCCAAACCACCTTGAATTTGATTTTGTTAATACCAGCCACCAGATTTGCTTGTTTCTGGGTTGCTGAAGTTACTAAACTATAATATACGTAAATCTGTAATGATTCTGCTCTCAATTTGTTTTTAAGCGAAACTAAGAAATTAATTCAATGGGTTTTATATTGTTCATAGTTGTACGTAGATAATCCAGAATTAAATGAAATAACTACAGTAAGACTTCTCTAAGGCGGCCATCTTCCGTTCCAAAATAATTTTGATACTTGGCAGAAGTCAGAACTGGCTAGATGTTTAGTAATAAATTGTATGATCTTTTATAAACGGCCAAAGGTTTTACTGTATTTATTAAATAGTTTTACCAATTTTGTTCAAATTTTTCGTGTAATCAATAATAATAACTATAATATCAACAAACGTGTTGTTAGTTATTTCAAATATGAGAGACAATCAATTATGTTAAGCTAAATATGTTAGCAAACCTTATTATAGTTCATTTCTTCATTCTGCTAGTTAGAAAACGCAGTCAAGAGTAGTTCAAGTAACTAAGTAATTCTAAATTACAAGGGCGGTTCAGTAAGTACCCGTGTTTGACGACAGAAAGCGTTCCTGAGGGAAGTTGGTGTTATCATCGTGTGCTGCCATCTATCAAACGACGGTATAACAAATTGCAGACTGATTGATAGGTTAGTTTGGATTTGACAGCCATTTGAGTAAGACATGTTTTGTGATTTTAGCTAAGATGGAAAAAGAGCAGTATCGTTCGGTAATTCGCTTTCTGTTTTTGGATGGGAAAAAATGCGAGGAGATAAAAGCAAAGTTGGATGCTGTTTATGGGGACACTTCGCCATCTATGACCACAGTTAGATATTGGTTCAACGAATTTAAACGTGGGCGAACATCCGTTTTTGATGAGGAGCGACCAGGACGCCCGGCAGACGTGGTTACCGAGGAAATCGTTCAAAAAGTCCACGACATGATTCTCGCTGATCGACGAACGAAAGTGCGTGAAGTAGCAGAGGCCGTAGGTGTATCGACCGGAACGGCAATTAATATTTTACATGATAAGTTGGCGATGAAAAAATTGTCGGCGCGATGGGTGCCGCGATTGCTAACGGTGGACAACAAGCGGATGCGGCTGTTAACTTCGAAGCAGTGTTTAGAGCAATTTAAACGAAATCCGAAGGAGTTTTTGCGTCGAGTTGTCACCGTTGATGAAACCTGGATTCATCATTACACACCAGAAACTAAGCAACAATCAAAACAATGGATTTCTCCCGGTGAATCTGCCCCAAAGAAGGTGAAGATGGTTCCATCGGCCGGAAAGGTCATGGCGACGATTTTTTGGGATGCGAACGGCGTCATCCTCATGGATTTTTTAGAAAAAAGAAGAACGATCACTGGATAATACTACAGTGAGTTATTAGACAGCTTCGACAAAAAATTGAAGGAGACACGGCCGCATTTGGCGAAAAAGAAGGTGCTGTTTCACCACGATAACGCACCAGCACATTCATCCAGAGTTGTCGCCGCCAAACTGCATGAATTGCGTTATGAATTGCTGCCGCACCCTCCGTATTCACCCGATCTGGCTCCCTGCGACTTTTTCTTGTTTCCTAACATGAAGAAATGGCTCGCGGGAAAAAAATTTAGCTCAAACGAGGAAGTCATCGCCGAGATAGAGGCGTATTTTGGAGAGTTCGACAAATCCTATTTTTTGGAGAGGTTAAAAAAATGGCAGGAACGTTGGGAGAAGTGTATATTTCTAAAAGGAGACTATGTTGAAAAATAAAAAAAAAAATTTGAAAAAAATTGTGTCTTTATTTCTAACACGAGTACTTATTGAACCGCCTTCGTACACATGTAGAAAAAAACTCTAGGATCTATTCTGCATTAAAGGTAGATAATGAATAAATAACGAATAATAAAAAAGAAATATTAAAATGATCAAAGGGTGGAAGCTTAAGATAAGATTTGATATAAGAAAGTAATATAAACTTTCTATGGTAATTCTGTTTTGGTTGCTTTTGCAAGAACCAACAATTCCATATAACTTATCAGACCAGTAGTGCCCAACAGATAGATTGCTACAAATTCTCAATAGCACATTAAAATTAAATAAATAACATTTAAAATTTGTTTTTATTATATTATTTATACGATCACTAATATTATTGTTTATTTAGGTAAGTATTTTATACAAATCATTTTTGTAATTGAATGTTTAGAACGCACAGTTAGGTTACAGTTACCGCAACACTATTTTGAGTTTCTGAAAGTTTTTGGAGGACAAATATTGACACTGATTCGTATGATGAAACTGTAGTTTCTTGTAGGCTTGATTTTGCAACATCTAGCATGGCTGCAGTATAATACTTGGTTAGTTCTATTTTCGTTGATTCCATGTGGAATGTTTTTCCATATAACTAGTGATGCAACCCCAATAATGTCGATAAGATTTGGAAAAATGCTACTGATCACCTGTTTGTTTTCTGTTGAACTGCATATTCATGCACCATTTGATCTAAGGTATTGATACCGCCTTTTATTGCGTTGTAGTACAGATTTATTTCTGATTTGTTCTGATTTGCAAAAACTACTTTTTTGATATGGTGGATAGTAGACAGAAAAATAATAGCAACGTCATAATTTTACAGAATCCAAATATATTAGTTTCAGTGCTACAAGTTCTACTTGGCTGAGGATTTTAAGGTATACAAAGCTTGTCTTTCCTTACAGTACCAGCTATTGTCTGCCTATTCTGAAATAATGACTTTGTAATTTCCAGGCTTGTCAAATGTTATATTTCTGTTTCTTCGATAGTACGGTTCGCCCAATTTATTTACTACTGTGTAAGTTAAGTTTTCTGCTCTTTTTTGTCCATCTTTTTCAAGATATAGTATATATATAGTATCTTACCGTCACAAATCCACCATATCTTCATACTGTACTTGTCAGCTTTACTAAGCAGGTATTGCTTAAAGGAAACCCGCCCACAAAAGTTTTCCCCTGATAAATAAATTTTTTTAGCTTGGGATTTATATTATCCCATAGATCCCTTTGATTATCTGATTGACTTGGTAGTTTTGTCATCAAATCTTCGAAAACGTTGGGTAGCTGCAAATTTATTTTTTCCTACAGTAGCACGAAATATGGGATTGTCAAGTATCGAATCCCAGTACTCCCTAAAATCCACATTTCCTTGTTTTTAATACCAATGGTTAACAGTAAACCTAAAGATGCTTGTAGTTCAATTCTTTCCATTGATTTCCACTTTTCCACTTGTTTTGCAAGAGTTTTGTAGCTTCGCAGTTAGTGTGCTTCACAATAAGTTCCAGTACATGTTGGTTAAAAAATAGATTGAAACTGTGGATTAGTTGTTCAAAAGCCAAAAAGAACCATCTTAGACGTTCATAGGTACTGACAAAGTAAACAAAAGAGCATCACTTGCAAGTATCAACAGGTCTAAACCTGAAAAGTTATTCATTCTACGACGGTGTTCGTCGGACACATCTGGGTAGTTACGTTACTTTTTCGGGAAACTATTAAAATAGAAAAAAACAACTTTCTTTTAGAAAGTTCTGATAAGATAATCTGAATAATCATACAAAGAGTATAAATTAGATAAGACCATTTCGCAATAAAATGTAATAGTTTTGAACCTGTACGCAAATCAATTTGAGCATGTGTTCGTTAGACACAACTGAGTTGTTAAGGGCTGGTGGAAACAATTATAGCAATAGTAATTCACCATTGACGGGATTTATCTCCACTTATGCCGAACCTCTCATGTCTCCTTTAAAGTTAAGTTTAACAAGGTCTTCTTTCCCCGCTAATTTTTCCAAGCCTGTTCCCTTGGCGGTGGATCTCGTTAATTTATTCATGCGTGTCACTAGGTAGATAACTAAACATTTGGCTAGATTATACTCGTTAATACTTGCACATGCAGAAAGAAGAAAACTCCAGAAATCAAAAAATATACAATCACTATGTTATTGTACACTTCCAGTTAAAGTTTACTGTTTATGTTTTAGATACAAAAGATTTTGGACAAACAAGCGCTGTGATTTCATCTTGTATTCTTGGAGCAAACTAATAAAGGAACGTAATACTATATTTTTCTCTTTTAAGTTATTTTGGCTGCAGGTACAACATAAATACTCTAAGGTGAAGGTTTTTAGAGTCTAAGTCCGTAGAAAGAGTCAAGTTTTATAGCAAAATTTTGCAATAATACCTTTCCGATTATTATATTTCAAAGTCCAAAAAAGTTTCTTATTACAATAGACCCTAAACTGATTGAGAGAATTTTACAGAAAGATAATATAAAGCAGTAATTCCTATTTTCTGCATTCTTTCTGAAAATCATTGGTATGCGACCTACTTTGTCTTAGGATAAATACATTTTTAGATAATATTCGTAATATAAATAGGTCGTAATCCAATGGTCATGACGTGACGACAACAAAATTGCATTACTTGTTATTTGTTATATAGTCCGCATCAGAATACGATGAACTAACAACCATTTGGTACCAACGCCGATTACATTTTTGAACGTTAATCTCTCCGAATTATAATTATTTGAGTATATTGAACTAGGAATGTAATAAACTACCTTGGGTGCGTTTTTAAGATGATGTATTGAGTTTCCAAACTAGCATGAGTCTAGCAAGTAATTTAACAAAATGCGCAGAAGTAATAATTATAATCAACTTAAAATATCGTCATATGTGTTCAGTTTGACAAATAGAAATTATTATACGCCTGTAGCTGATTCTTATCTAATTGTCTTTATGGGTATAAAGAATAAACAATGTAGTTATATAATAATTAAAAATTTCTATTGGCAAATTGGCAGGTGTAAATTTGGGCAAGATTAAAACAGATTTTATTTAAATTTGACTAATTTCACGCCTACTTATGGACGTTACAAAACCTGACGGGAATACAAATTAAAAACTATTTACTTAGCAGGCATATTATGCGAGGCCCTATAATAAAAGTTTCGGAGATTATTTATGACACAAAACAACAACAGAAAAATAAATAATAAACTCACCTTTAAACGTTGCATTGAGACACTCCCAAAAAGAGTTCTGTAAAAAGAAAGAAGGAATTTATTGGCTAATTAAACTACAGCGATAATATCATGCAATATATTTTATTTCACTCATGCCTACACGTTTCTTCGTAACCAACACGACAAAGACATTAAATTAATAAGATGTACTCATTGACGAACTCGTTTTAAGACTTGAAAGAATTTTAACAAAAACCATTTACGGTAGAATTTTCAACAATCTGCAGTATATCTTCGAGAAAGCCGGTAAGTCAGTCAGTAAGGCGGCCACTTGTGAGGTAGACTAATAAATCTAACGAGACTCCTAACTTAAAAATACTAAAACATTTAAGATCTGTGAGAAATTATTATGTCGTTGACTGACAAATTGTTCTTGCTTACTTAAAACCGACAAAAGACAGGTTTCTTTTGAACTATTCTGATTTTTAAAAAAATTCCCGTCCTGAATATTTTTGGTTTAAAATGGGTCAATGGGAAGAGGATTTTTTTATAGAAAACTTGTTTTCATTAAAACATTAAAATTATTTTTCTAGTATATTATTTTTACATGACTATTACGTAAGCTGAAGGTAGATAATAGTTAATAGAGAAATTTCTATTCATAATATTTATATGATTTTCATTATTATGATAATGATGAAGTTTATGGCCCATTGGGAAAATTATGAGAGATGCTCGAGCTACGTTAATAATAAATCAGGTAGCAACCATGAAAAGCTTCTATATTGTGGGAACAAAGTTGATCAGGAATTTCATAGTAAATAAAGGGCTTCTACAAAGTTATTTAGGTATTCCTACCTTCATACGTTACACTGGCAAATTTTTCGCTCGGCTCTTTGTAAGACTACAAATTTGGGATGCGGATGGCGGGATTCATAAATTATAATGAGTTTCTGTTTATACGCATAAATATACAATAATAAATTAATATTCTAAAGCTGCTACATGTTTTGCTGTTATTGAAAATGCTGTGTCCGTTGCGTATCCTCCTACCCGTATATTCGATTATAAATGAGAACTAAGAAGTTGTAGGTTAGATTATTTTTCTTTTAAAGAACGCTGTGACGTAAGCATCAAGTTGATTGAAGGTTTTGCTAAGTTAATATACCTGTGGAATAGTTTCACGTATTTCTACATTTTCACTGTCAGTTAACCACGCAACTACATTTCTCTCTCTATCTACCTCTTACTTCTTTTTCTTTAAATTCGGATTGTGTTAATTCTGTTCAGGACAGATTCCTTTGTAATATTTATTTTACTTTTCCTCAAATTTTGTTCTTTTTTCATTCTCTTGCCTAACTTTCTTCCAGATTGTGTAGGCTTGGACAGACACTTGGTTCAAGATCATTTTTCTTATTTTACCAGATTTCTGCAGATTTTAGGTTTTCTATTTCCCTCGGATTGTGCAGATTTAGTTCAAGACCGATTCCTTATCCCTTATTTCTTGTCCGCTTGTTCAAGACCGTCTTTCTAGCTATTTTTAGATGATCTTAATGGGGCAACTTCTGCAAAGCTTAAGAGTAAGTACCTTGATCGATTTCAATGTAAGAGAGACTCTGGAAGAATAGAATATTTAAGCAAACGTTGAGCTCTAGCACAGAATAATTTGTGCCAAAAGTAAAAACCAAATATCATTTAGAAATGAAGCTCATTCTTTGAAATAACATTGTAATATCGTTTTAGAAAATACAAAATAGAAATAGCATAAAGTAAAAAGCCTAAGAACGAACTTAACTACAACAAGACAATTTAGAACACATAATTATGTGGTAAGCAAAAGTACAAGAATATCCAAAATAAAAGTCTCTAACAATGGCAACACAATATTTTCATTAGTGTATTGAAAGGGATATTGTCACGATTGTTATACATCTGAAACATCAGAAAGACCTTTCCAGAAAAAGAGATATTTTTTGCAATAAATATGGCACTACACGATACAGCAGTAAAAGAATTAAAATAAAATCAAAACACGAAAAAATTTATATATGTATCTCAAGAACAGGATGTGGTATCGAGATGATACATTTCTAGTTGTTTGTAGTAATAATCATAGAGTTGTCGTATCGAAATGGGCCTTTGGTTGTTTATAGTTGCAGGGAAGTGGCTTTCAAACGATCCTAGTGCCACTGATTGTCTATTAGGTTTTTGAAAGATATCCTATCTCATCAACGGAATGCCAATATCAAGATATTGACAGTGGTAATCATAAGGGAATGGCTTTCAAGCGATCCTGGCATCACGAATGGTTCTCCGTCTTTTTCTCCGTATTCAGCTATAGTTGATTTAAGAATGTTAATGAAAGACCTGTTAAAGTACACAGTATAACCTGTATTCGAGTATAGCTCACCTAAGAAGGTTGATAGATGGCACAGCCAAAAGTCAGAATGCCCCTTCTCTATCATTACCAACAAATCCAGTTCCATCTCAGTACCAATATCCGTTTTCGGATTATAAAGAAACAACAAAACAGCTAGAGACCCACACAGCCCACTACCAAAAGCCACAGTTCCAAACGGCTGTAGCCATTTTCAAGCTTCATGCCTATAGATACTTTTGATCAGTGAATCAAGAGCTATACATAAATGCTAGTCTTAGCCAAGGGCCAAAACTCATGAAGATTATGTGGGATTCTTCGTCTTTTCAAAATTAATTATGGTAATACCTCACATCCAAAACATTCGTTTTGATTTTCTCATAATGTGCAATATGTCATAAATGTCGGCTGATATTATCTAATCATCAGTGAATAAGATAATGTGTAGATAACCTTCAAAGTTCTTATGATGTAACATAAAAGATTTTACTTTCTCAGAATTTCTAGGATCTACACTTAAGTAAGAACTGCTGCAAGGTATAGATAACATCCTTGCCTTAACGTTTTTAAAAATCGTGCGCATATTAGATATTTCGTTTTTAATCTCAACATACGGGTTTTTAATCTTATCAAAGCTTGTCCCAAAATCAGGGTTAAAAAAAGAAGGAAAAGAAAGGTTCAACTGGCTTGGTTATAATTAGTGCCCATTATGAGTTTCTATCTGAGGTTGCACGTAGAACCCGATCAGCGGTTCTATGGATAGTGGAAAACAAGCAGTTTTATTGTCCGAAGGGCGGGAAAACCAAAGATAGGATGAATTGAACGGGATTCAGTCCAGTAAGATAAGAAGTTGGGCAATAGGCCAGCAACCTATTATTCTTGTAATGGCAAATTAATTAAAACACTAAAAACTCTAATTTTTCTCGAGATTTGGACAGTAGATGGGAAACAAAATTAAGTTTTAATAAAAAGTTTTAAATTTGAAGCGTGGAATATTAAAGACATAAGAACAAAAAATACTAAGAATGGACAAGGAACTAAGAGGCCACAAAGTAGTAATTATTGTAGCCTTGTACGCACCAACTAAAAATGCTAATAAAAAAATCAAAACTGAATTTGAATAACACCCAACATTTTTGATTTTTCATTCTTCTTTGGAATTATACAGGGTGTTTTGAATCTTCGCTTCTGATAAGAATATCAAATGCAAAACTAGGTAAAATAATAAACACCTTAAAGTAACAAACATATAGAAAATTTCATCCCAATTCTAAAAGTATTGGGAAAACAGAAATTTTAAATGAAACTTTGATACCCTGTATCTTTAGGGAAAAAAGTTATGTGACAAAGAATGCTTAATTTCTGTCGAAAAATACGATGCGAATAATTGCATCCTGGTTTTGAGATGACATGTAACCTTATCATAGGCCTTTTGGACTTGAAACGGTGTTGAGAAATCCGATTTTACTAGAAAACGACGTATTCTACGAAAAACTCGCATAAGTAACCTTCTGTGTCAAATCTATTGCTGATTTCGAAAACAGAAACATTTTTTAATTTTTCAGTAGCGTAACAATTGTTTTAGGGTAGGGGG
>VTPC01003711.1:0-20855 GCA_011009095.1 Ignelater luminosus
AGTTCGCATTATATAACTTGCATGGATGAACTTATAACTTAACGATCGTCAGGAAGAATATTATACCGTATGTCAATTTTAAAAATGTATATAGGAATTCCTCGATAATTTTACCAAATAAAGATTTTCATGTTTGATAAATGCTATTAACAAATAAAAATGAACGGATTTACTGTAGTCATTCATTTACTTTTTTTAATTAAGAATCGTTTGACTCATTTTGTATAATACTTCTAGAATGACCTATAAAAAACAGTTTTCACGAAACATAAACTCTGATACTAGAACTTACTATGTCCATAACGGTACACATTAGATCACATTGTTCTATCTGCAAAACACTGGCCTCTTTGAAAGAAAGATGAGAATCTGGACATATTTGTTTATTTCAAAGAATAGATGGAAAACAGAAACAACGAAATATGTACGATTTTGAAAACTACAAAATCGTTCAATGTTCATGTTAAATTAAAGATGAGCTCTGTTTCTTTCAAAAATATTTCAGTGGGTGAAGTCTTCGGTTGTGGTATTCCTTCGTGTTCTATTCTGATCCCTCTAGGTGATCCAGTAGTACTGCCCAATAGATGTCCATGTTCTGGGAAGGGGTGTTAGATTGCTGCTCTCGGATTTATGCTCTCCTTGTTTTACTGGTAGTTCCAATTACAAACGTCCATCTCTCTGCTCTTCACCATAACGCGCGTTTGGGGTCTTGAGACAAACTTTCTACCTCCAAGTGACAGACTATACACGCTATCACAATTCCACTTATATTACCACCAGTAGCGTCACTATCACGGCTATCATGAGCATCACTGACGTTCCCGTATAATATTTTACTGTAAAATTTGTATATGGAAACAGTAACCAATCAGCCGCTTTTAACCATATTTTATCACTCCTAGATCACTAAACCGTCAGGGTAACATAACAAAGCACCTCCGCCAGGATGTCTCGACGATACCATCTGATCTACCTCGCATCGCTATGTTATCACCTTGACTGAAGAGAATACATCCTCAAAACAATAGTAAAAATGAAGATACCAAGAACATTAAAATTATTCGAAAGGGAACCGAGCGACAAACTCCATCTTTTTTACTTATTAGCACTGCATATTAGTTACTCTAAAAAATTCCAACCGCTAAGATGAATAGGGCAGCCTCTGTTTGGGGAAATACCAAGCGACAATTAAAATGTTACAGATTTATGTTTATCGAGAAAAAAACCAAAAGCCATAAGTCTACTTAGATGTTTGTCATTATGTCACTTAGTTCTATTTGTGTACTACTAATGTTATAACCGCAATGGTCAGTTGTGGTATATTATGACTATTGTTTATTATTATTCGGTTAAGTGCATTGTAAAAAGGAAAATTGTTAGGCAGAAGTAAGAGAATGATTTTGATGATTCAGGAAGTAAATCTGACCCTGACCACTGCGAATTAGAAGACAGTACGACGATTTTCGAGAAGCTCAAAGGCAAAATTTTCGAATAGATGAAAACCAGCGAAGAAACGAAGAACTGTTATAGAAAGAGAGCAAGTTATAAAGAAAGGCCTAAAAAAAAGAACAAAATATTCTGGGCAAACATAGAAAACTAGAAAAGCGCTAAAAACTAATCAACAACACTATAATAAGAAGGAAGCTTATTGGGCCAAAAACGTTTATCGATTT
This sequence comes from Ignelater luminosus, assembly GCA_011009095.1. Taxonomy (NCBI): domain Eukaryota; kingdom Metazoa; phylum Arthropoda; class Insecta; order Coleoptera; family Elateridae; genus Ignelater; species Ignelater luminosus. The sequence goes on from VTPC01003711.1 coordinate 1,674, forward strand.
CAACTGCAACTGCGTAATGAAATGCCATAAAAAAGTGTTCGGAAAGAGAAAAGTTTTTTGACAAATTTTGGAATGCTAGGTTCGTACAGAATCGAGATTCTTATCATCGGACTTAACATTAAACAAAACCCAAAGGTGTCTTTGCAACATACAAAAAATTTTCCATAAAAACTTTAACCTAAGAAGAAAACCCTTACTTAAAGACACCTGGAATGTTTGTGATGAATTACTTGCAAAAATACAAAACGAACAACACGCCGACACCAAACCAAAAAATACGGACTTACATTATGACCCTGTAAACATGACTAAAGAAGCATGACAAACGATGACAAGTGATCTGGAAAGAGCAACCAAAGACCCAAAGCCTGAAGTAATTACTTACGATATGAAAAGAGTTTTAGGATTACCCAAATTGTCGACAAACAAAGTTTTCTGTAAACGACAGGTATCTTTATACAGCGAAGGGATGCGTACAGAATATATCAAGACATCATACTGTTTTTTATGGAAGGAGGAAATTGCTTAGAGAGGGGTACAGGAAGTTGGTTCGTGTATAAAAAGATTTGTAGATATGCAGCTAACACCAGGTATCGAGGAATAAACAATATGGTCTGATTCATGCGACGGATAAAATAGAAACATAAAGATTGTCTCTACTTAAACACATAATATCGATCTACATTCCAGTACAAATTTGATATTAAATACAAAGCTAATATTTTAATAATTGTAAATAATTAATTTTCTAGGTAGCTGTAATTTTAAACCTCATTTACCATTTCGAATAACGCTACAACGCTTAATTTAAGCATCGGACCTAAACAAGATGTCCAAAAACCAGAAACATAACCTGATTTTAAAAAATTAAAAAGGATTTATTCAAAAAATCCAATCTACAGTACAAAAAAGCCTATCAAGATTCAAAAACAAAATTGAACTAAAAGTTAAGAAAAATAATAAAAGCGTTTTACAAAACCCAATAGATGAGAACAAGTAAATTAAAAAATTCCAGCAGAGCATCTGCTTGATTACAAGAACTGTGAATGATCTGTTGGTAGTAAAATAAGACTCAAGAAAATGAAAGGTAAAATTTGTAGTTCAGAATATGGTAATAAGTATAGCTGTGTAAGAAGTCAATTTTATTATTATTAAGCTGTAACAACTAATGCAGGTATTACAATAATAGTCCAATTCTGAAACAAACCTCTAAGAATTGGTAAATACAGTTTCTTAAGTTAAAATTAGCCAATACGTTTTTTTTTAAATTGAATGTAACTCTAAAAACACAGAAAAATCCATTCTTAGAAGTCTAGAAAATGTCTGATATTAAAAATTTCTTTTTAAAATAATATTTCAATTATTTTAGTTTACCTAGTTAATTACTGGTAAAAATAACCCTTACAACCTCCATAATTGAAATTTGCTGAAGGCATATCAGTATTTAATATATAATTTCTGTTATAGATTCTGTTCAAAACTGTAACAAGATAAGTTCAATACCTGTAGGCATAGTAAATGTTACTGTCAGATTAATTTTTCAGTACGTTCTCTATTACTAATTATACCGTATAATGGGAAAATAGAATCTCCTGATCCTATTATGTTGTAGAAACTAATAATGAAATTAATTCCTTTTTGTAATTTCTTTTCTCAATCTCACGTGGCGATAAAACAAAAACAGTAGTGACATAATCGAGGTATAGAGACAAAAAAGCTAAGACAGATAGAAGAAATAAAAGTAGCTATAAGCAGCCTGGGATTTAAAAAAATGGAAACAAAATGAACAAATATCTAACATAGCTGACAATCTAAATGAGTTTTATAATAAAAGTTCCAACCAGTCATTAAATTGAACCTTCTAAAATTATTAGAATAATTTAAGCAAATTGCGCACCCAAGGCTTCCTTCCGAGTTAGTTACATTTTAAAATTAACATCTAGAACATAAAACCACCATTTAATCTTCTTCTTGGATACTTTTTAAGAATTGGAAATTTAACTTTTTAATCTTTAGGTTTCTTGCTGTTGTCGGTATATTAATTTATTGCAGCAAATCAAGATTTAATCAAAAGATATTCATACACATTATAAGACATTTAAATGAAAAGTTGCACATTTATTATGCTGTTCTAGCTGTAATAGTAATGCAAATACTAGAATACCACTGCCCTAATACGGATTTCTCAAACGGACAAGGTTGAATGGAGTAGGAAATGAAAACAAACAGCTGAATAACGTGAAGATAATAAATTAAACAGATCTGTCGTGAATATTATTATTATAATCCACTTTCCTTTGCTAGGCAACGCCGCGTCGCTCGGTGCATATTTTCTTGAAAGGTGGTCGTTTTATGGTTAGAATAATAAAACCAATTTGTTTGTTGGATGAGCTTAACAGTTATAGTATTTTTCTTTTGTTTTTGTCAGCTTTCAGACTAAATGTAGGTACACAATGTATTTAAAAAAATTAAATTGATCAAAAGTTCAATATTTTCAAGTAAATGTTGCATTAGTGGTTCTATACGATCCGGTGTGAAGTAGACAAGCATTAAACGTCGTTATCCTTCACTAATGAGTCCATAACAAGGACAAAACGATCGTCTGGAGGTTCGATGGTAATTAACATTCTCATTTAGTTACTACAGAAACTTTTATTTTCTTATGGTTGCGCGTTGCAGTTCATTGTTTTAACAAATTTAAGCTAATAGTTAGAACTTTTATTATATTTAGTAGACCAATTAGTGACCAGACCGACAAATATGTACACAGACATTTCGTTACTTTCAGATATTACGAAGAAAAAAAAGTGTTAAGTCTGATATTTAAACTTCCTTATTAAGTTGCTTTCCTATAGGAAATGCGTACTAGAAATAAATTTCCTTATTAACACTCTTGGACTTTTCCAAATAAGATATAGCAAAGTTACAAAACTTCAGGTTATTCTTATCTTTATTGTCAATGCTTTTTTCTGTAATAGTTGACTCAAGACTGCCGCTTACAAATTTGCAAGTTGTTACTTTTTTCTTTTTCTTTATGCTACAGATTAAGACTCGTAACTTTCTTATATCACTTTGGGCTGGTTACTCTGCCAAAAGTGATTTTGCCATATCATTCCATCAAACACAAATCGATCAGACAACAAGTGTTTAACTGACAATTTCTTATTTACCTTGTTTTACTTCAGTTAAGTTAAGCCGTAATATTTGACTTTTTTTACTGTAATTTTTTCCGCTTGGTTTGGCTTGCAAGTACATTATTACTGTGGTTATGTAGCGGTTTTTGTAAGTAAATCTTGCAAAACAGCAAAACAAACTTTTACTTACTTGTTAACTATACAGGGTGATTATTTTAAAACCTCCTACCTCGAATAACTCTTTAATTAGTAAAATTATCAAAAATCGCTGAAACGCTTCGAATTTGTTTTGGAGGAGAACATTTAATAACTTACTTTAGCCAGTTGAGAAACTTTCACCCTCCCCCCAGCCACCCCCTCCCCAAAATTTCAAATGGCACTACCCCATGTGTGATACATCATTTTAAAGAATATAAAATTCGTAATGTTTTACATTAAAGAAAATTAAAATCTACCCAGCCGTTCGTGAATTAGACCCAAAAATGCATTTAATTCAATCAATACGTTTGTGTCTCTAGTTCACGAACGGCTGGACCGATTTTAATTTCCTCTGATGTAAAAGATTGGAAATTTTATACCCTTTAAAATGATATATCACACATGGGGAAGTGCCATTTAAAATCTTGGAAAACGTTTACCCTTCCCCCAACTACTCCGATCCCAAAATTTTAAACGGTATTACCCCATGTGTAATATATCATTTTAAAGGGTATAAAGCTCTCAATATTTTACATTAAAGAAAATTAAAATTAGCCCAGCCGTTCGAGAACTAGAAACAGAAATGTATTGATTAAATTAAATACATTTTATCTCTAGTTCACGAACGGCTGGGCCGATTTTGATTTTTTTTTAATGTACAAGATTGAGAATCTTATGCCCTTTAAAATGATGTATCACACATGGGGTAGTACCATTTAAAATTTTGTGGAGGGGGTGGCTGGGGGGTGAAAGTTTCCCAACTGGCTAAAGTAGGTTAATAAATGTCCCCCTCTAAAACAAACTCGAAGGGTTTCAGCGATGTTTGATAATTTTACTAATTAAAAAGTTATTCAAGGTGGGAAGTTTTAAGATGATCACCCTGTATAGAAGATTTACGTAGATTCCTTCCTTCTGTGTAATACTGAGATTTCTTGAGAACATAGGTAAATCAAAATATCAATTACGCACCAACAACCAAGAAGTTCCTTGGGTCCATATTGCATTGAAAGATACATCTTAATTGGTTCCACAGCGCCATTATTGATAAGTCTTTGTGAGTTCAAGAAATCAAATCGTTGTTACTTAGCTGTCAGAAAATTTAGGCATAAAGTGTCTCTAGTTACTTTCATAGATATGAAATATAAATATTTCTAAATTGAGTTACTAATATATTCCTTGTAAATATTTTCTCAAGAATTATCCATTCCGAATGATAAGCACCGTGGCACGTCTGACCACTGCCGTGTTTCCGGCTACACATTTCCGAGCTGTACACTGTACACTTGTTATAATTACATTCAGTGATTGTCGAGTAGCGTTGTCCTACCAAAACAATTTTTTCTGTGAAAACCGAAACACCGTAGAACCTAAACAAAACTCTGCAGTTACCCTCGGGTGAATCATAAGAGTTACGAGCTCTTAAGACAAGACCCTTTCAATAGGGAAATAAAATAAATCTATTTTCCTTCCTCTCGGATGAACGCAGTTGATAGTTGATTGTTTGCAGTTTGTCAACGGTCTCTTAGCTGCAGCAAGTGAAGAAAAAGCCAATAACATATAAACTGATCAACCGCTACCGTCATACAAGCATTGTTTTCTCCTAATGTTTCTGTTGCTTTAAACTACCTTAGATATTGCTCTACATGACCTGGAAAATTCTTAGTTTGATTTATATGCCAATAGTCAGTGTTACTTTTGTTGGATTTATGGTTCTCAGATTAAGTACCAAAAGCATCCCATCCCTTAACAGTGTCGCCGCCTTTAAGAAAATCTTTGAAACTGTTTGTTTCTACCTGAAATTAAAGTAAACTGCATCAAATCGCATGCCCGAACACCGGCCGTCGACCATACAAAATCAATCGCAACATTTACCTCCGTAAAAACGTTACAATAGGAGAATTAAAGAACTTTGAATTTGGAACTAGAGGAGGAGGTATCTAACTTTTGGTCTTACCCCAAGCTATGCCAATAAATCCAATAATGGTTTAACAATTTAACTCTTGCAAGATTTATAATGGACGAGCTAAAACTATTAATTAAGGTGCCGTTGCTCCAAATGAGCATAACTAGTATCAAAATATCTGTTTTTTGAGTAGCATTCTGTGCTGTAGCTTTCTCAATGATGGTGAATTTGATGCGAGATAAATTCGACTTGATAATATTTTTATTACTAATTAATTCTGTTTCGATGATGCCATTTTACAATTTTACGGTATTTCAATAAAATTGTGAACGTATTCAGTTTTTGTTTATCAAATCTTTCGTTGGAAACATGCTTCATTTTTGTCTGTACACTGTTTATTTTAATACATGTGTGTTTCTTAGAATTATTTAACTAGAACACCGTCCCAGGTCAGGCTCGCTTAAATATGAGTCAATTTACATCAAAATTTTCCATCGAGACTAGGAAATATGCTACATTTATACATTATTCCTGTTTGAATTTGGCTTTTTATTTCACCGTTCGGCACGTCGCAGTCTGCAACGGCTAGTGTAGTTCTTTGTAGTAAATAGAGATAGTTTGATTTGTCATCTTTGTCCAGCTCACGTTAATTTTAGTTGCGTTTAATCGAGGTTTGGCCCTAGTTTCAGCGCATTCAGCGTACTCAAGACGCGCTGTGGGCAGAGGATTTTCGACTTTGCTAAAGTAAAGTTTACCTGTTTTGGAGGTATCCGTTATTAAATTTGTGCATTGCAAATTTATCGCTACTGCATTAAACAGTTTATGGGAAAACTCATTGGGAATGGCTCCGGTTGCCTTTACCGGATCTGCTAGAATTGTGCGGATGCTTGAAAATAAACATTTCTTCAATTATCGTATCGAGGGTTGAATTTTATTAACCCGAAAACTTTATTTAACTACGTTAGGATTATGAAAGTCTACGACACCCCTGTTCTAGTTACTAGATCCTCTTAATCATTAGTGATATTTAAAATTATTGAAGCCTCTCGTTCATCAAATATTGTCAACAGAATCATCGCTTTGTTTAAAAAGATTTAATTTGATAGTATTGGACACTCGACGGTTATGTAAAGTTGTGTGTCAAAGCACGTACCAGCGTGGTATTGCTTAGACAAAGTACTTTTTTTGATGTGTGTTGTTTCTTAACGTATGTAGGGGTCACTGACCATTCCGCAAGCCGCTAGAATTTTGTGGGTCAAGAAATAAATCCTCCAGTCTTGGTAGCGACTTCTGTCTAGATTGGATGGCAATCAGCTGTTGTTTATAACTTTATAAGGTATTGTTAGATTAATAAATTTATTTATTATTAATTTTGTTTGTTTTATATGATAAAGTCAATCACATCAACAGTTTTGTAGGTAGCTATTGTAATAATGCTTGCCCAAGGCTAAACTGAATTTGAATTCATAATATTTCTTTAATTAGTTAAGGTTTTAATTGAGATTAGATAAAAGTCATTTAAAAGGCTCAGAAAGTGTTACTGAGCTCGTTGAGAATTTAACGTTGTTTTTATACCTATATCTTTGATTTCGATACACATTTTGAGTTCATTTGTAAAAAACAGAGTTTTTATTTTTATATTTTTGGTTCCTAAACTTACATTTTAATTTGTTTTGATCAGTCTTGTGTTTGCTTTATATATATATATATTTCCGTTTCTTATCGTTTTCATTTCTAATTAAATAAACAAAAGTAAACTGATTTTAGCATTTTATTTGGGTACTGCTTAGTAATTTCTCTTTTAGATAAAAGTATATACAAATTTGTCTTTATATGATGCTGTAAAGCTAATATAAACCGGGCATTGGACTAGTGCATGGCGTGATGATTTTTGGTTTTGAGTAAAATTTCAGATTATGCAGTACGGTTTGGAGTGATTACTGAATCTGATTGTCCGGTGTAAGTTCTTTAGTGCAAATTAGCTGTAACTTTGTTTAAGCAAAAATATTAAGATCAGGTTAGAATAGTCTCTCTTGGTAAGATTAGAAAGAGCTTAAGTACAGAGTGTCCACTGCTATCCAAAGTGTCTTCCATATAATTATACCGAGTGTTCTCTGGTGCGGGATCACACTAGCGAATGTGATAATCTTGACTTGATTCCTGGCACCCATATCGATTGAGACATCTTCAGGAAATCACCGAGGACTTTTATTGGGTCTCCATTTCAATTTAGGATAAATTATCTGTAAACCTACTTCATCTCCGGCGTTCGAGCTGCTGCGAGCACAACATTTTAGGTCTGCACGGGCATAAGGCCACATTTTCAGGTTTTGTCCGTGACACTGTCTAGTCTAAAAAGTAAAGCTATTTTAAATTATTTAAGTTTGAGTTCTGGTTTTAAGTCCACAACGCAGAAGTACATAAAGCAAAAGGTAGATTTATAACGAACTTATTAGAAAGAGCTGTGGAATAAGAACAATTAAAACAGTTACACAAAGGTCAATGGACTTAATGAACGTATAAGCTATGATAAAATAAAAAAAAAATTAGTTATAGAAAACAGATAATCCTAATAACACAGATTTATTAAAAGAATGGTATTTAATGTCAATGACGTATCGACGTATTTTAGGTAAAACGACATTTAGTCCCATTTGATTAACTTAACAGTACGCTAATAAAACATTCTAATTTGCCAACAATGAAAAAGTATTATCTATTAACCACTGATAATTTATTAAGGCTTTTGTTTACAGATTTCTATATATGGGGTGTTTTAAAAATGATTGGAGATATTTCTTGTTTTCCTAATATTTCAAAAACAATATACAAAATCGTGATGAAATTTTCTGCATGCTTGTTACTCTAAGGTGTTTACTACCTTATGTAATTTTGTGTCTGATATCTCTATCAGAAGCGGAGAATTGGGGGTGGGCTTTTGTGGTTTTTAATAAAATCAAATTTCTCAAAACCTTTGAAATTCAGTATCCTCTGGTAAAGTCATACGTCATCTCAAAAACAAGATGTAATTGTTTGCTTCGTATTCCTCGGCAGAAGTTAAACATTTCTTGTCGTATAACTTTTCTTCCCTAAACTGCACCGTTTTAGATGTACAGGGTGTTAAGGTATAACTAAAAACAAGAAATTTTGACACCCTGTATTTTGAAAATGGTGCACCTTACAAGAAATAGTTACATGACAAAAAGTGCCTATTCTTTGTAGAGGAATGTAATGCAAATAATTGCATTCTGTTATCGAGATGACATATGACCTTACCATAGGGATTTGAAGTTGAAAAGGTTTTGAAAAATCCAGTTTTACTAGAGAACGACGCTTAACACATTTCAATTATATTTAAACCAGAATTACTCTAACAACGATTTTATGACAGAAGCGCTAATGGTATCAAATGATGCATAAAGATTTGGCGGTTTTGTCAATATGAAGAACTCATTTCTGATTCAAACTACATCGATATAACCTTCCTAAAGTTTCTGTCAACTGTGAACATCATCATTAAAGGTAACATTTTATTAAATTACTAATTTTGAAGGAAGTACAAACAAATTAAAAGAAAAATAAATTGAGTACCTATCTTCATGAGCGCAGCATATTAAACATTTTAATGAGAAAATCTCGAAACAGCTTGAAATTTTCTAAACTTCCAAACGCTAATTGCAATAAAAAGTTAATTATAATGTAGTAACATGCAACGACATACAATTTCGGAAGTTGATTATAAAGTCATTAAAATTATAATTTAGCAAAGTCTTCGTAAACTACAAAATTAATAAATCAAAGGGTGAAGATTCAAAGAAGTTGCTTATATTTACTTTTTCTCTCTCATCTTTATTCCACATTGAAACTTCTTGAAATGAACAATCTAAAGAATTTACTCTTCATAAAGTTTCCAACAAATAATTTTCCGGGTGAATTATTTAATGATAAGAGATTAGGAGTATTATTTCTATAATAATCAATTATTGCGCGTGCAATGATAATAGTGAGTTCAGAATTTCTGGTATGTAGGGCATAGGGTTAGAATTTCCTTAACCCTTGTCTCCCATTTAATCCTAGGCTGGACATATTCCAAGGGTTATAGATCCCTGGAAATGTATTGTTCCGCTGTTGGTAATAGCATCAAAATAGATATTTTCGGTTTTCCACTTTATAGCTGTTATTAATTTCACAAATTCGGAATTTCAATTGCAAATTTGTTAATAATAGTCAAGGATCTTTTCTGACTTCCACACATTTTTTTTTCTCAAAACCGTCTCTATTCAAGTTTATCTTAAAAAATGAAACTGATAAAGATAATAAAGGGACTGCAGAAGTTCACAAAGAGATTTATAAATAGAGATCGCATGATCTTAATGTGAGAATAAATCAAAGAAAACTGTGAGAGATAAGGCTTTGAAGGGAATCTTTAAAAACATAAAAAAGCTGCCGTCAAATCATCAGTTTGCAGTACGGTGAGTACCACAGATGAAAAGGCCAATCGTGTGGAAATTCGTTACAAATTACTAGAATTTTAGAACAATGTGGAAAAGAAGTTTGATAAAAGGAAAAACGTACCACTTAACGAACTTGAAAAGGTATGAACCTAAAAAATCTGGTAGTTCACTAGATATCCGCATAAAATGGAAATTTTAAAAATTAATTATGAATTTTTTTGTCTTTTATTTCTATAAAGAATTTTAATTATTCAAAGATCGTTTTACAATATTTTAACGTTGATAATCACGTAATAGTAGAGTTTTTCTAAATGCAGTCTGTGATCTAACAATCTCGCACTACTGTAGGAATAAAACGTTTGCTTTATCTCAAATTACTTCGGGTCACAAACTATACATTTCCTATACTTCACATTTTTTTGTTAAATCTTTTAACTTCCAATTTACAGACAGATTTATTAGTTTGAATATACTGACTGAAAGCTCTTTGTAGTTTCTATTAAGCTTTAGTTGAATGTACACTTTCGAGATAATAGAGAAGTGAAGGGTTTAAGTTTTTCACCGGCATGGTTGTGCAAGCTTAGATAATAATCTTTGAGTATACGCAGAGTCAAACAGGAAATCAAAAGGAACAATTTCTAAATTCTGGAAGAACTCTACAAGAATTTTAAAATTTTAAAAAGGCGCAGGAATTTTAAACCAATTCTCAAACAAATTCAACAGTAAGGAAGCCATCAATAGCGATCCATGGACATTACTCTACTTAATTATGAAGCGGAAGCATATGGATTGAGTTACAATTGTGACTACGGCAAGGATTGCTGTGTCCTAGATCAATAGCTATGAACAAATCAATTTTATTTTTAAAAAGATGACAAAAATATAGATGGTGCTGTACATCAAAATATTAAAGCAAATGGGTAGAGGCAGAAAAGAGGCACCGAAAATGCCGTCAACTCAGCTTGTCATTTTGCAATCTATTGAGCACTCGACCTGAAGGGTATGGAAGAAATAGTCAACAAAAACACAGGAATCATCTTTAGGGCCCATTTTATAGCTGATTATAAATGATTTAGTAAAGTGAAAGTGGCAAAAACATTTTTGACAAAAAAGATTATAATATCGAGAAGACAAGAACGATATTCTGTAGTGTTGGGAAGGAGATCTAGGAACCAGTAACAAAATAGAATAAAAACAATATCGAAACAAAAGTACTCTACATAGAATACCTAAAGGTCACCATGGATTGAGCATTATAAAAAAAAGTAAGAATTAGAGGTAGGGACATTAGTTGCGGGATGTTAATGCAGAAATTCTAAACATAGTGAATCTGCAAGGTATTTGTCCTAAGTCTACATTTTCGGCAAGGTGTGGGGTGCGAGAGAGCATATGATGTGTAGTCCCAGATAAGAACTGAAGATGAAAAGTATGACGTAGCTGTGTCTTTCCCTGATGAGGAGTAGACGAACAAGCACGGCAGATTTAGGCTGTGTTCACAGATGAGATTGATCTAAAACCAAATTAAAAGTGTGCACATAGGTCCTATCACTGTAGAGGGTTTATTTTATACGTTCGGATATGTTGCAAGAGGTACCACAGTTCATCAAGATTTAGCAAAAATTATGTCGAGAGGATGGTAGATTATACAGACATTGATTGAAACTTATATTGGTCTCCACAGAACAGGTGCAACAATAAAATAGGTAATATGCAGTCGATAGTGTGGCATTGAGACTAGTTCATTCTTACTTGTCAGGCAAAGACTTCTCTTGACAACAATGTTTCCCCGTCACTTTCCTATTTTTAACCTGACGCTTTCTGGTGGATAAGCATGTAGAAAAAAAGAATTCTTGTCGACTTGCTGAAATAAAATTTTGTATAGATGGCATCAAATCGTTTTCTGAATGGTCGGAGTATATTAATATTTTTTTATTTGTATAACGCTGTTTTTCTACATTCTTTTTAATTTTAGAGGCCTTTTTCTGTTTTATTTGGATTTGTGATTCCCTATATTTGAATTTATTTTTTGTCATTTACTAATTCCAGCGAAGAAAGGTAGATGTCCATTAAACGGCACGTTTTTTGGTAACTAGTTTTAGGAATGATTACAGATCCACAAGCATCAAATTCGTTGTCCTGCTTTCCTTAAAACAGATCTAAATGGAGATGGTATCCTGAAGGTTTACACAAAGACCACAATTAATAGCCGTATCTAATAACTCTATTTTTGACGAACTGTTTTGTACCATTCTGACCAAGGCGCAAAACCATACTTTTACCTAACCTAACTTTGACAATAATTTTACAAATTATTGCATCTTATTGAGGTTTTCTGTTGTCTGAATAGTAGACATATGTCTTAAAGGTTTTAGATCTGTTCTTACGCTTTGCAAAAGCGACAGCTAAGTAGATTGTTGGAAATAAACAGTGATGAGCGGGTCATGACGGTTTTAATCTATTTGGCAATTTGATTGTCACCATCCTCAGGATAAAATCACAAAGCCATAAACGTTAGATCTAATAATTTTGTGAAAATTATTGTTTATTTCTTTTTGATGCATTCAATAATTTCTGGATTAACACTTGCATGTACTTTTGATTATTACTACCTCCGAAAACATATGCCACTTTCTTTTGGCTGTACCTGTCTACGTTTTACTCATGGTTGCCAATCTATTTGGCAAATAAAATAAATGTTTCTAGATAAGTACAAATTTCATCGCCAAAAAGCTTTCAAAGCAAAAACCACATTGGGTTTACTTCTTCAGTTTCTTAATTGGGAATAGAATTTTAGGAAACACTAAATTACAAAAATATCGTTTTTCGTCATTGCTATTACTATCCTGATTACCAACTTTAGCACAATATATTTCATCAAACGCCCAACCTTTATCAAAGCTTGCAAGAATATTAAAGTCATTTATATTACCTGGAAGTTCATCGTTGCCTGCATTTGTTTTCAAATCTAGCTGGCGTAATACCAGCGTTTGTTTTACAGACTTTCTCACTTTCTAAAAGTCAATTAGCTGACGATTTCATCTTACAACCGCATTCTATCTAGGTTCAAGATACATTTCATATCATCTTGCAAAAGTGACATAAGCAAATAACTGAGCAACTTTAAGTCAAAACAAGAACAACAGTTAACTAGATTGAATATGTACGAAGTCTTGTATAATGCTGTTTTACTTTGTTAATAAATTATAAGATTTTTCATTTATTGTTTGCTCGTTCAGTTACTCTATTGCCTGTTATTTATTTGAAGTTTGCTCGTAACATCTTGGTGGAGGCGCCACCATTTGCTAGAACACAGAAGAAAAGTTTGTGTAAACACAAGCTCTAGATATTATGTCATGTTTAGCCATTTTGTCCAATTAGCTTAACGCAACTGATTTAAAGCAGAAAACTATTGAATTACTGTGCTTCCTGTATGTTTTATCGCGTTGAAGATCACAATAGTTAGTTGATTCAAATTCAAAGATTTCGAGCATTAAGGAAAATGTTTCGTTGTTAGTAATGATTATTGTTTGTGTCCATGGCTTGTTTACTGGCTTAACCATTTTAGTATTTGCATTTTTTATGTTATTGTGTCAGTAATTATTCTTAATTGGGAAAAGTTAGTTCATGTTCGTAGGTAGATAAGGTATAAATTTTGTTCGAATAGTATTGTTAATCAACATTAAATAAAACTTATACGATTATACACACGTTGTACAAAAACAACGCGTCCAGATCGTGTAATTTATTACAATACTAGTATAGGCATGTGTCCGTACATAGATATAAAATGGATTTAATGATGATAAACAAGAACCGTCACAATATATTGCTGTCAATAAAGATGTTCATATATCTCCATATCGTTCTGTGCTGTTTTGTTCATTTAATAAAGACGCGTTTGCTAACATGTTTCGGTCGAATGTTTTCTTTTACTTTAAATAGAAATGAAACCGAACATATCTAGTAAATAAAGGCTTTATCAAATAAGGCGTTTTCAAGTTCACGTTGTTTGAATCGAAACAAAAAAGTTTTCGGATTTCTTTTAAAGAAAAACAGTAGCCATAAAAGTTGGGTATTAAAAAAGAAAAAGGAAAAATCTGAATGTAAAAAGATTTCAAAAACGTAAAATCCCACAGACCCAGTTAGGACGCGGCTAACATATTGTAGTAGTCCTAGTTTTGTGTGTAAAATGGTGATCGATACAAAGTAAATTTAGTATCTGTAGTCCTTTTTTAGAAAGCAACAGCTGAAAAGGTCGATATCCTACCCGCTTGGTTTTAATCAAATCGATAAAATATGAAAGGTCCTACCTAAAGCCCTTTACAGGGTAAATTGTATTACATTTGCTTTTAGTCGTCCTGTTTTCCGCTGTTCTGATCCCGAATGATTCAATTTGGAATATGAAATTTAAATGCAGAGATACATCCGAATTTTATATAGGAATCGAGGTGGCACTGGTGTTCCATATACAATAGGAGAATATAAAACGCATATTTCACGCTGAACTCGCTTAAACGAAAACATCTACATTTGTTATCTCCTCATATATTTCGATAACTTAAATTTCGAAATTCTATTTTCGATCAACCCTTGTAAATTTCCTAGACAGAAACAGGACAGGCACTAAAACTCTCAACGTCGACCTATTTTTTATAGTTTCTCTTTTTTTAGCACCAAGAAAATTCCTGAAATAATGCGACGTCACGGCGGGAGCACGTAATTAAACAGGGCACGACAAAAAGGACAAAAAGGTTTAGGAAATTGTTATGGAAATTGTTGAGATTTTATAGTAGCGACGGCAGCGGTTTGGTCCATAGGTAGTTTTACCTAATTTTATACTTTGAAATCGTGGAAATATTTAAAAGCGGACGGAATAATGTTATGTAAATGTTTACTATTCGCCGGAAGAAAAAATTATACAAGAGGAATAAAAACCACCTTTTGATCCTTTTTGTGAATTAGGACCCCACGCCTTTTGTGATTTTTTTGCAAGTTAGATACGACGTGTTGATTAATGGGATACGTAGAAAGAAATTCTTTTTCTACCTTTCTTTTTCGACTCTTAAAACCTTATGTTTGATGGTTTTTTCTTGCTATCAAAATTATCCCTGCCCATTTTTGTTTATTTTTTTAAAGGATTACTTTGCCTCTTTTTATCCGAAGTCATGTTTCATTTAATAATTATTCTCTTTGGTGTATTTACAAATAAAGATGCCAGCAGAAATATTTTTGTATTAGACCTTTAATAGAAAGGCAGATATAAGAGAAAGATTAAATTAATGTAGTCATGACTGGTATTAATATAACGCGACATTTATAAAGTGAACTAAAGGGAAAATAGGACTGAAATATAATATTGAATGTTTTTATGTAATACGGGGGTAGGTCAACTGTAAACAAGATTTTTCAAAAATGAAACGTCATAAGAGTCTCAAGCATAGCGGTCGAACGATTCAATTCGTTGTTCCTCTTGTAGTGTTTCTTTCGCTTACAAATTTATTATTTAGACTTTCTCTATTCTCCTTTTCCTTTATAGTTTCTTAGTTATTTTTCTTAAGTGCTTGAATTGGCAAATTAAATAAGAAGAGATATAGTTATGCGTCAAAAGCTTAAACTCGGTAAAGTTATAACTTTATAATGTAGGAGCACTTTTGTGCTCTAGACTAAGTCGTCATGTTATATGCTCTAATGACCTTTTCCACGTCACTCTCACCAACATTTTGGCTTGAATCTTAAATCTTTAGGCAGTAATGAAGATCCAGTTTTTGAATATTTAGACTTCAGCTGGGCGGCGTGTATTGTATCATGCCAGAAAGTCTGCACTCTCAGTTTCCTAATCTTCAATTTTTTTCTAGTATTTACATGTTGCACATCTTGGAAGTTACGGTAATCTGGTATAGTTTGAGCTTTCGTTAATATCTCTAATGCTTTGAGTAACAAGGTCATATTGAGCTTTAGTTATTTCTTCTTCAGTAGGATAGTCGCAAACCTAGAAATCGCAAATTAATGTTTCTGTATGTATGTTACAGTCCATTTCCTTATAAATTGAGGTTTTCTTAATGAATTTTATTTTATTCAAGAAGTAGTTCGGTTTCGAACAGGTTTGAAACCTGTAACTTTTCGTGATAATGCTTACCAACTGAACCGTCAGTCCGTCCATTCTCACCAAATTATTATTTTTCAAAAAAGTTTCAAAATGAGTTAATCTACATGAGAAAACTAAAATACGTCAAAAAAAGATTTTTCTTATATTGGAAAATAATTTCAAATCTTGAAATTTATTAAAGATAAAAGGTCGCATTCAAATTATAAAGGGTAAAGCTAAAAATTCAAAACTTCGAAAGTTAATTAAATTGAAATGAAATGTTTTAAATTGTAGTTACCTCTGTTCCTTTTTCTTATATATTTTAAGGCGAAGACCAGTCCCAGTTTTATAAAAAATTAAAGAAGGTATCTAACCTTAATAAATACTTCCGCTTGATATTTATAGACAGTTTGAAGAAAGCGACGTCAGATTTTCTGACATATTTGAAGAATTAATAAGGGAAACTGTAAAAAAAAGAAAGGAAAAATTCATATGCCTATATAAAATGTAAATAATTAATCAGAGATAATAATTAAAAATTATAATTTTTCACAAATTCAGATCTTAAGAAAATCTGGTTATGTAATTTAAAATAATAAAGTTGTTACAGTGTACTGAAGATATTGTATAGTAATACAAGTCTAAATTCAAATCTAATTTCCAATTCCAATTAATTTCTCCTTAGACGAAAATTAGGAATTCTGAGAACTATTAACGTGAGGATTTTATTTATAGGTGTACAAGGTAATTTCAGAGATTTGCAAACTACGTTTACAAAATTCCGTTAGATCTAACAATGAGATATTATCATAGGTGACTATTATAATACTGTCTATTATTAATTTATGTCTCACACAGGGTGCAATAATTACTGATATAATAAGAAATGTGGCTATCCTAGAAATAAACCAACCAATTGCATTATTAAAGTGAACCGAAGAAATCCTGGGCAAGATCTACCACAATCATGACAATCACGACCTATACTCAAGTCATGCAGCTTAAGGTAGTAATGTTTTTTGACTTCAAATCCAAACTAAGCGCAACAAACTATTTTTGATGTAGATACCATGACATCAGACCCTTCTTCGAAACGAAGAAGCACAAGTTCGACAAGAACGAGCTTGCAAAATAGATAGCAGAGCAAGACATATTGAGAGCACAATTGACAATATAAGTTTCAACGCAGGAACTAGTTTCAACTCAAGTCCTAGTATTTTTTTCAAAACCATTAAGCCACATACAAACGCTATAGCACCCGTACAATTAATGGCAAGAAGTCAATGCTTTGAAAACCATTAACTAAACCAGTATAACTGTTTCATAACTTGCAATAGTCACTTTCATAGGTATCATCACCAAACAGCTGTAGTTACTGTAATGTATTATGTCAAAATGGCTTCTTAGTGTTCGACAAATTCTCATTAATGTCAGCAAAAAAACTGAAATATGTGGTAATTCCGAGACAAAGCACAAAATATTAATAATAAAAATAACCTACGAAGATGAAGATGTAGTAAGGCTACAGACTCAGGGATGCTGGTCCTAGAACTCAGAATAGTATGGGTTGCCAATGGTATAAAAGGTTCCTACGTCAGATTAAACTCCAATACAGCTATTTAGAAGACCACAAAGAAACAAACTGACCACACTTTAGAAAATGAAAATAGCGATGGTAGGGAAAAAGTTGGCATAGGTAATTATACGGAAGGAATTCAAAATTAGTTGCTTTTTAATAAAGAACTTCAACAACCTGTAGTATAGAATCAAGTAGCAAATACCAAAAGATTGAAAAATTAAAATTATGTGTCAATGAGAAACTGTAAAGTACAATACACTCGCATTTATCTGTATCATAGACCTTACAAAGGTATTCGATCGTGTACAACAGAAAGACATTTTAAGTACGTATATTTGAAAAGAAAGTTGTACATTAAGCTAATAAAAGGCCTAAACATCGACAGTAACACCAAAATAACAATTGACAAACAAAGAAATATCTACAAATACTGGATTACTTCAAATCATTATGGGCAGAACCATGAGAAGCCTACCACTATGCAAGTAACATATGTTACGCGGATGACGCAGTCCTGTTGGTTAAATCTCAAGACAATTTGCAGTGGTGCCTTTGTAAATACATTAAAACCACTGTAGAAAAATACAATACGAAAATTCCCCCAGCAAAAACCAAATCAAAAAACTCTTGAGAAGCAAATTAACACTAGACCACAACATTCTAATTAAGGAAGCTTCATATGTATTTTGACTGCCTTGATGTACAAATATCAAACACTGAAAATCTCAAAGACGGTGTTGAGTCAACTAAGTAGCTACCATCTCGAGATATCTAAAACAAGTAATACGGAAAAACAACCATCTGACTATCAAATGCAATCTATATATATATACAACCTGTGTTAGACCTGTGCCAAAACCAGGGCTGCTATTGTTGCAACAAAACGACAATTGAGAACAGCTGAAATGGAAAATGTAAAATAAAATGCGTGGTACAGTGAATAACATCAAGCAAGACACGATTGAAATGAACCAGAATGGCAGACATCAAGTTGGCCAAAATAGCTCAAAATAGAAAACCATACCAACAAAAATACCGTTCTAGAAATGGCAATCAATATCTCCGGAATAGCAATAACCAACAACAAAAACATAAGAACTTTAGTAACTCCGCTGGGGGTGTATCGAGTAACTCCACGTCACTGCCGGTCCCAAGTCCGGGTAAAGGAAAAGGGTTTTAGGTTAGGCTAGCAACCTACCTTGTGTAAAGGCAACCAAATGCTTATAGAATTACGAGTAGCCTCGGAATTGTACAGGAATCTCCACGGTAACAACACGGCAACGAAAAAGGAATAAACGATTTAAAGGTGAAGATATACTGAGACTGGAATCATGGAATATTAATTAAGTCACGGCACAGTAAGAACCAAGAAGAAATACTAGAGATTGCTGAAAAAAATAGATATATGTGGCATCTCCGAACTAAAGAAGAAGAGTAAAGGCATACAGCTCATACACGACTATGACCTAGTGTACCGAAAAAAAAGAAGGATGAACACGCAAGTGCAGGTGTGGATAGGAGTATTCCCAATAAGAAAGGTTTCAACAGAACATCGAAGATATAAACTTTATTGACGAAAGGTTGCTCAATTAACACCAACTGAGATTCTAGTCGTGAGAACATAAAATTCGGCAAATATAGGAATTGACTAAGCAGTAGTTTTATGCAGAATGACGATAGGGTATTTCATCCATCGCCGACTCAATTCAAAATATACAGAAAAATTAAATTGAGAATCGCCACAAAACAAGAGTATTAAACAACTATATGCTAGCCATCTGACAATAAAAGTCAGCAACTTCCCAATAGTTAATGATGATGACGTCAAA